>PVKE010033334.1:0-17987 GCA_004027555.1 Craseonycteris thonglongyai
CTATATTCGCTGTATAAGACTACAGCCTCGTGGGGGTAGTCTTATGCAGCGAATATAGGCCTAAACCTATGTTTTAACTGTAAAATTAGGGGGTCGTCTTATACGCCCGGTCGTCTTATACGCCAGAAAATACGGTAGCTGATCTTTCTCCAAAGCTTTCTTTGTACCGAGTTTTTCTGGAAAATACCAATATAGAATATGTCTCCTTCCTTAGGTAATTTCTAAATTGGTGAATCTTAGAAGGCTTACTGAGAGAGAAAGATTCTGAACTGATGCCTAAGTATAGAGGAAAGAAACCAACATTTTTTGAGGCTTTGTTATGAGACATAACACAGTAGGGGCTTTTTTAATATTATCTTGCATGAGTCTTCTGGGAAGTCTGTGAAGTGGGTGTTATTAGCCTACTTTTGTAGATGGGAAACTGAAGCTCAGAGAAGTCACTTGTCCAAGATCAGTGAAACAGATAACAGCCAAGCTGAATTCAGATCTGATGGACATGAATCCAAAGCCTGCATTCTTGCCATTGTGCTGTTTGTGCCTCTAAAGACAAGGCAGGCTACAGTCAGTGTTAGGACTAAGGCAGAAACAGGCTTTTCTTCTGAAAAGGGATGCCATCCACTTGGCAAGTTTGCCCGACAGACTTCATGAAATAAAATACCTGCTTGCTTCACAATTCTGTGCCTTTGCACATGCTGATCCCACAGCCTGCAATATCGTTCTTCCTCCCATTCCCATAGCTCCCCATCACTTGTGTCGCCTACAGTTTCCCTTTATCTTTCTAAACTTGGCTTAGATGATCCTTCACTAAGAAGCCTTGCGTGGACACATAGGTTGACTGTGCCTTGATTGTTTATTTGCCTCCCCCAAGCTACGCTGAACTTCCTTCTTACTCTTCTCCCACTGCTCACGCTTTCTTGTGGCTTCAGCATCACACCTAAAATGTGTCCTGTGGAATTAAGATGTGGCTGAGAGAGACCACAGCACAGGGAGTTTCCCTTACGCTCTCTCTCTTTCTGGAGACAGTAGGTAGACATTTGGAATGAAGAGTTGAAGGCAAACAGGAAAACAATTATTTTATGGGATATTTGCCTCTTCTAGGAAGCTTTATAACGTGCACAGCTTCCTTCCATGAAGGAGGTGAGCGCTGACTCTGCCCAACAGCTCCTGGTCCCCTTAGCCTTACACGGAGGGTCTGGGACCCTCCTGCTCCCAGGGGCTGCCTCTATCCTGGGAAGCTGTGGAGCCTCTTCCAAGTATGGAGCACAGCCAGGGCTAGCTGATATATTGACAAGAGCAGGGTGGCACACGGAGTAACAGTAAAATGGAATGATAATGCATTTTCTAATGGCCTCCTTCACAGCTGTGTACACTGATTTAATCTTTGCAAAGCATTCTATTGTTTATGAGGCCTCTGGGTACAATTTTATGCCTGACTGAAGAGGTTGCTAATAGTTGCCATATTTGTGTTTAAGGACCTACAAAGATTAAAGGAGGTATTTTAGAGCAATGAGCCATAATAACCTAATCATATATTACAAATAATAAATGTGTTTTTACCCAATAATTGACCACAAATCTAATGAACTTTAAATGACAAAAATACTAATTATAAGTATAGTTGTTCTTTGTCCCCTTCAATTGGGGTGGAAAATCAGAGAAGGAGAGGTGATCTGGGGCCCATCAGGCCATTGGAGAAGGTGACATGGACACTGATTTTTTCCTTTGCTGTCATGGCTTAGACCTGTCAAAATCACTCAATGAAATGCTGGGTTGCGTTTCCATCTTGTGGCGATGAAGCCAGAGTCTGAGGACTAAACCACCTACTTACATTTGTTTGTTTATTGAACCTTATTTACTTTCCAGGCCTAGGAGTTCAATGCTTGGTTTGCATTTAGGGAAATGGCGAGAGAAATCACCCAAAGGGTCTTGGAAACAGGGGCTGGGTCTTAGGAACAGGGGTTCATGTTTTCTTAAGCCTCTGCACTGAACCAGTGTATCTCCCCACCACCCGACATAGATGGAGAGATGAAATATGGTGCCTGAGGTACCAGAGTTGGTAAGTGGTAGAGTCACAGTCAAACTGTAGCACTTCAAAGCCCATGTTCTTGTCAACAAATCTTATTACATCTATTTTCTGAGCCCACGTGGGACTAAAAAGGGAGATTCTTTCCTGTGGAAGAATGTATTTCTGTACCTTCTGTATTTCTCAGTCATACCCGTTATTTTTCTTTTCTCATGGGCAATATACTCATTATCTCAACTTTAGATCATATTTTTTAAAAACTCAAGATGAAGATTAAAATCACCTATCATTCCATCATCCAAATGAAATTACTGTCAACTTTCTGTGTTTTCTTCATGGATTCTATTCTGTGTAAATGTAATAAAAGTTTGAAATTATATTTTATGGTTCTTTAGTATTCTGATTTTTAAAAGCAGCATTAAGTGATGTTCCCTGAAAGATATTGTTTTATAATTGCATACTATTCCATGCTACAGTCTCTATTGAGGAATATTTAGGCTGTTTTCAACTTTTTGCCTTATCCTTAAAAATTGTAGGAAAAATTGAACTTGCTATAATGCATGGCATCAAATAGACCAAGCTTGCCCAATCTCTGGCCCCTGGGCCACATGCAGCCTAGGCTGGCATTGAATGTGGCCTCATACAAATTCATAAACTTTCTTAAAACACTATGAGATTTTTTTAGCTCATGAACTATCATTACTGTTAGTGTGCTTTATGTGTGGCCCAAGGCAATTCTTCCAGTGTGGCCCAGGGAAGTAAAAAGATTAGACACCCCTGAAATAGACAGTCCATGTATTGTATAGACGAGCAGATCAATCTTTGCATGCATTTCTGATCATGTCTTTTGAACAAATTTTCAAAAGTAAAAGTTGCTGCATCAAGTTACCTAAGTATTGCCAGACTCTCTCTATATGGGTATATTCCTAGATTGCTTTCTAAAGGGGCAATAGCAATTTCCAGTGTATAACAGGCAGTCATAAATTCTGGAACCTGTGTTTTAAAAAGATAACATATATTAATATGTTTGTATTTATCTTCCTTACTGTCATAAATTAAATGAAATACAGTTACCAAGACTCATTTTTGAGAAATTTACAAGTGAAAAAAATGTATATACACGCACAACATTTATTGAGGATTTATCATATACATGTACTTTTCTAAGCACTCTGAGGTGTTTAAGTTGCTTAGGATCAAATAGCAGTATTATGATGGGGCCCACACTCTACATATTTTATATCAAATGGTTACAGGTATGCATGAAATGATCAGATAAAAAGTTATGATATAGTATGGTGAGTGTTGTGATAGAAGATTGTGAACAAATCAGAAGGATATAGAGGTATCTGATAAGTTCAAAGGAAGATTCACAGAGAATATTAAAGTATAAATCAGAGTTTGCCAAAGACAAAATGGAAACACACAGGTAAAAAAGAACAGCAAATACCAAACATGGAATATAAAAAATAGCCAATGAAGAGAGGGCAGAAGGCAGGGGGAAGGCAGCCTAAGATATCTAAAGAGCCACAAAAAATAAAGAAAGGAAACAGTAGTTAAGGTTCTAGGTTCTAGAGTCTAGAATTACAGTGCCTTGGTTCAAATCCAGCTATTGCAATAGTCAGCTATTTGTGTGATACTTAATGTGCCAAAATATGTAAAGCCCAATAGAGTGCCTGGTACAGATTAAGTACTCAGTAAGGACCCACTGGGGGTGATTGTGGTGGACCTGATCTATTTTGGAATGAAGAGGTCATTTTAGGATAGGAATCCCTAAGATCCCACCACCTGGGCATCTACCCACTCTGCATACATTTTAAGTCCGATCTGATTTGGAGCAAAGTAGTACCATGTTTCAGGTTAAAGAAAAACAACCTGGAGGTTACCCTCGACAGGTTGAACAGGATGCTGTGAAGACTGGAGAGCATGGCATAAGGTTAGAGATAGGAACATGCTGGAAATGTTCCACCTACAAAAAGAAGATCCGGGGACACTTTAATGAATAATCAGTGAAAATCACTGGGCCTCGTGTTTATACTAGCCTCTACTGAATGGTGTTAAGAATAGAAAATTGGCACAATCTGATTTATGTTGTTTTTGTTTGTTTGTTTGTTTCCTTCCAAAGACCTTTCTGGTTACTGCCTGAAAAATGTATGGGTGGGGGTGGAGGTAGAAGGTGCCCCTCCAAATAAAGAGGTGGGCGAGAGGAAGACCTATTGTGTGTCTCTCTGTCTAATAGAGAAACACTGTGAATTTGGACTAGACTGGTCACAGTAGAGATGGATTTGAAAAACCTCCAGGAGGGAGATTTTAAGGACTTAACAGGAGCAGTGAAGCCGAGGAAGGAGCCGGGTATCATTCTTGGGTGTCAGCCTTGAGAAACCGGATGGATGCTGAATTATTTTCTGAGATAAGTACACTGGAAGGAGACCATGTTTGGGGGGCTATGATGAAGTGTTCTTTTTGTTGAATGAATGGTGATACTTTATGCCATAGATCAGTACATATTTCTGGCATCCCTCTTTTACTAGAGAGATGGGAAGGTTGTGGGAGGAAGGTGTGGAAGTCTCTGAATAGGGAAAAGTCAAGATCTCTGTTAGCTATTATGTGCAGCGCTAACCCTTGCTGTGTTTATTGCCCATTTAATAGAGTGTACATTACAACCCACAGTGATAATCAAGAGATGGGGGTGCCAAATTAGATGCAGAGATACCGTAGGTGGGAAATTTATTTCACTGTGCAAAGGTTCTCAGTTATGAAAATAGATTATGGTTAAATCTCAGCTGCTGCCTTCCTCCATCTCTGCTTCTCTTGTTCCCAAAAGAGTGAGTACAGATGTTTTTAAGCCAGACTGATTAGAGGCAGAGAGCCATTTTGAAAAGATAGGCATCATAGGAGAGATAGGGAGAGGATAGGACAAAGAAAGGATTACCCAAGGGGTTGTAGAGTCAGTTATTTTACCTGAAAGGGAATGAGATGCTCCATATTGAGTCATCTTTGCTGTCATTTTTCTGGAAAGAGTGTAGGCATGGAACCCTTCAGACCAATAGTCAAAACTCTAGTTTATCCAAAATTAGCCATATTATGATGAGTTTTTTTTCCTTTCCTAGCCTTAGTTTGCTTACCTGTTAAGTAGGAATCATAATAACTTATTCAGAATTGTTGCAAAGATTAAATGAGGAAGCATTCATAGATACCAAAGGCAGCAGTAGGAATGCAGTCAACGTTAATTCCTTCCACTATCTTCCCACAGTTTACTTTCCCTACTTCTGGATCCAGACTTGGCCATGAAACATGGCTGGCCTTGAGTTGGGCTGTGAGTGAACCTCCTGAAAGTGGAGAGTCCTAATATCTGGGATCACTAATCTTCCCTTTACCTTAGGGCCTGACCCAAGTGGGTTGAGTGCCTATGTCAATGTAGGATCAGGGTGGCTTCTAATGGATGTCATGGGGCTTTAATCATCTAGGCAGTCCTCCCTGTGTGTCCTCAGAAGCTTGGCTGCTTTCAGATGTCTTGGAAACAGCAGCATCTGGTGGCTGCCAAAGCAGTAACCCGGCTGCAGGCTTCAGGGGGAGCGAATCACAGCATCTGTGTTTCTCCTGCAAAACAGCAGGGCTATTAAAATAGCTCTTAGGCACAATCTATCACTGCGCTGTCTCCCTTGTTTGCACAGGCTGTAACTGGAGGAGAGTCTGGAGACAGCCTGATGTATTGGTGGAGCACTAGAAAGGGAATCAGGAGTCTGGGGTTCATGTCCAGGCTTTGCCACCCACTTACTAGGTGACCTTGGACAAGTCATGTGGACTCCACTGGCCACCCTCTCATGATCTTAAAGTCTCCAGAGACATTCTGTGGTTTATGGTGACAGTTACTACTTGAGGAATAGGTAGGATTAACAACAGAAGTCTTCTTTGATATAAGACACTGGAAGAATTACTCAATTTCTTTACTTAGTTTCCTCATATGAAAGCAGGGATAATGATAGCTACCATAAAGAGTGGTTATAAAAATTGACTGAGATGGTGATTATAAAGTTCTTGGCCTACAATAATCACTCAGCAACTGTCAGATTCCTTTCTGTCCCTAGGTCACCGTATTGCCTAATGTCAGTGCTGAATCATGAGGCCACTGTTATTTAGTCTGAGTGTAGAAGCTAAAATCAGATTAACAGTCATTGTTATCAGATGTGGTATGCCTATTACTCCCACCTCACACTCTACCACAGTAATGTTTCATAGGTGCTTCTGCACATATTGATACATTCACCAAAGAATGCTCCTCCTTCACTCATTCTTTATGCTTGCACACAAATGGTTCTCCTTCATGAAACCTTGAACTCTCCTTCAGAAGATATGATGGCTCTTTTAGTGAAATTAAACTCAGACTCTCACGTTTAAGAATGGTGGAGTGCCTGTTCTATCCTGTTGCCTGAACACACTGTCAACCATGTGGGAGGGTGGGTGTTGGCTTCAGCCCCCTAGGGCCACCCAGGGCCAGACATCATGGCCACCTTTCTGTTTCTTCTGTTCCCTTGCATGCATTCCGTTTGTATCTTTGTATAAATAACCTAGTGCCTTGCACATAGAAGGTACTAATGAATGTTTGGAGAATGAGTTAAATATATATCTAATTCCATAGTAATTATTCATTGGACCTCTACTGTGTTCAAGGAGGCATGAACTTTCTCTTTATATTATTTAGCTATGTTTTTGTTTTGTTTTTTAATTTTCAAAATGAGGTTAATTGATTCCTTTTAGTAGGATGGTAGAAGTAGGGGCAGCAAATTTTATATTTTCTTAAAGATCATTTTGTATTTCCAACTGGCATTCCTTACCTCCGTGTAAAGTTGTAGATAAAACCATGTGAAGTTACTGCAATCTGAAATCACTATTTCACTATTACAGTGCTTATTATATTTGCAGTTGTTTAACGCTACTTTATATTTTCACATTTTGTAGTCTAATGCATTAGATTACAAAATATTCCAATTCATCTTCTTCTGTTCGGGATTTTAAATAGGTTAATAGGATGCAAATATAAGGCACATTTTTGCATTCTGTTACAAATATTGTACAGAGATATTGCTATGCTCTTTGGGCAAAATGTAATGAAATGTAATTTAATATGATACTTTCAAGCACATTAGATTGTTCTTGAGGGCTTTATGGCCCATGGTCCTAAATTGTGTTAAACCATAGCTAAAACAAGTCTAAACAAAATTAGTTTCTTTCCTCATTTTACTGGCCTCTCCTACTTTGATGACTTTTTGTCACCCATGCCAAATGATGTTTTGGGTTTCAGGTGATTAGGCTAGGCTAGAAATGAGTTTGAAAATACTCCGCTCTCCTATGAGACTATATTGCTGTTTATACTTTTACCCGCTCTTCAATTCGCCAACCGTTCTATTTATTAATTCACCAAACTCACTCACTCATCCATGTATTTATTCAATTCTGGGTCTTGCTCTGTGCTGCCGGCATTAATCTTTCTGTGTCCCCATGCTCTTACCACAGATGTATGCTAGTGTGGTCCAGGGCACCCTTCTTTACTGGGGCCTAGGACAGTGCCTGACTCTTAGAATGGGTTGAATACATAAGAACAGGAAGATTGGATGTGTTTCCTCTTTTTATATAGTGAAGATTCCTTCATTGTAAGGATTAAATGAAATGCAATCTATAAAGTACGGTATGTGATGAAATGTAAGACATGCAACACTTACTGTTCACAGGAAAAATACATAAATGAACCCACTTCCTAATTTAGAAGATGAGAAGTAAACACCTACTTCTAGGTTGGCTTTTCAGAATTAAACAATGGGCCAGTAGCACCTAGAAGAGTGCCTGGCATATAAATTAGGTGTTTAATTTGATCTCTTTTCTGAAGAAAGAGAGCATATGATTTACCACCCATAATATACAACAGAAACAACCAAGCAAATTCACTCAGGCACCTTTATAAATTCCTAACTTTTGAATGTCCTGGTAAAGGACTGTGAACATGGAGAATTTCTTCTTCAGTCTCAGCCATTACTGCTTAAGTAGCCCTTCCCCCGCTTGCTCTGTCCCTCTCACCCAGTCACTGCAGAGCTTCCGTCCTCCCATCCTGAGCTCACATGACTGTTGGATCAGACTCTCAGTTAACCAACACCCATGGAGATTGGTAGATGCCGAATAAATGTAAGTACACTCTCCATTAACTGGAACTCAAGCGACTGGCAACACTCTCAAGCAACCGGTTGCTTGAGTTCTGGTTAACAGAGAGTCTCCTGTGTCAGGATTCATGGGTGGAAGGGAAAAGGAGAGCATTTTTACAACTTTTTATCCCTCTCTCCCAGACCCGCATTGATACCGTAAGGCTGGTTTTGGATGGAGCCCAGCCCTCCTGTAGCCTCTGTTTTATCTCACTCCCTCTTGTTAAAAAAGCTCAAGTGTCTGAGCCCAGTTCCCTCTGCAATGTACACAAATCTCCTCCAGTCCTTTGAGTAATAAAAGACCCAGGATAGAACAATCAGGAAGATTGCAGCTAACTCCCTGCATCCTTTTCCCTCTTTGCCCCTCCACAAATTGAATCCTCTCCGTTGACTGCACATCTGCATTTGAGCAGGCAAGCTGCAATTATTCAATGACAGCATGCCCCCATTTCCACCGTGCAAGATCTGGGGCTGGCTGCGGTGACCCAGGCGTGACCATCGCCTGTCAGCAACCCTGGAAAGAAGCATCTGACTTAAAATCACATGGCAATGGAGAGCACAGTTGTTTACCATTCTCATAAGTCGTTCAAAATGCTGACCAAGATCTGTCCCATAAAGGGCCTACAGGACGTTCCTGAAGATTACTCATCCCAGCACCTCAATAGAGTCCCATTTATGCCTCTTACAACTGACCTTATGACAAGAATGGCTATCCAGGGATGTGGTTGTCACTTACTGTCCTTTCACTGATTGACCCAGGATTTAAAGCTTGGAGGAAAGAGGACAGGTCCCCCTCAAAGTCCTGTTCTTCTCTTCCCCACCCTCCCTTCACCTAGTTCACTTGACTTATCCTTCAGACATCAGCTCAGATGTCATTTCCTCAGGAACGTCTTCTTCTGTGACACCACTATTTACGTCTGGCTACAGTGTGGCAGTCTGATATGTATGGCTTTTCGCACTGTTCTCACCCCCCCCTTTATTTTTTACCTCAGATCACAGTTTATTTTCTATATGCATGTATATATGTGGCATATCTCTGCATAGCTATATATGTGATTTATTATAGTATGATTGTCCTATTGTGTGATTAATGTATATCCTCTCCACTGCAATATGTTTTATTTCCCAGCACAAAGTACAATCCTTAGTACAGAGTAAGTTCTTGATGAGTATTTATTAAATGAATGATTGGACAAATAAAAGAAATACGATCAAAATAAAGAAGAAATTAAGTGATCAAAGGTAAAACTTCCAGGTATAAGATAATAAGTTCTGGTGATATAATAGCGTGGTGACTGTAGTTAATGATACTGCGTCATATATTTGAAAGTTACTAAGAGTAAATCTTAGAAGTTCTCATCACAAGAAAAAAATTATAACTATGTGAGGTAATTACTGTGGTAATCATTTCACAATATGTTCATATACCAGATCCTCATGTTGTACACCTGAAACGAATACAATATTATATGTCAATGGTATTTTATAAAACAGAAGGGAAAATGATTTAAAAATTTTTTAAAGTCCAAAGATAAATAAGCTCTTTGGTTAATCTGAGAAAAATATTTATTTTGTTTGTTGTTAAATTTATTAGTGTTATATTGGTTAGCAAAAATTACATAAGTTCCAGGTGTACCACTCTACAGTACTTTGTCTATGTATTGCCACGTGTGTTCACCACCCAGAGTCCGCTTTCTTTCCATCACCATAGATGGAGAAGTTTGTTTTTTTAATGGCCTTCAGATGAAGCAGTGTTTCACAAGAATCACAGGACTCAACTCGTAGTCACACGCACGGCTAAGATGTAGTACAGAGGTGCAGCAATGGTATACAGTTGGGTCAACAATGTACAGCAACCGCAGGCAGCTGGATCAGTGGAGTCTGGCAGGATCAATGTTTAGGCTCTCTATTGTCTCTCCCTCCCAGGAGGAGTTATGCCAAATGTACTCTATCCCTAAGAGCAAATATGCAGCACATTTGTAAAAAGTTTCTGGACGCCCATCTGAGGCTAGCGCCACTTTTTTTATTTTTTTACAAGGGCCTGGTCACATGAACTCTCTACCTAGCAAGTACCATAATTCCAGTTCCCCCCAAAGAAAGCAGGTATTCAGTGTAAACTATTTTGTTTTTATCAACAGTCTAGGTACAGAGAACTAGTCTTATCAGGTGGGACCATTTGAAAAGCCAAGTCAGGGGAAGCTGGGATGGCTCAGTGGGTTAGGTGCTCACTTTGCAGCACCAGGGACTGAGGATTGAATCCCGGCCCCCGCCCGTGCGGAACCATATGCTGAACTGGGGGTTTCCCTAGTTCAGTTCTCTCTCTGTCTCTGTATCTCTCTCTCTCTCTCTCCTCTGTCAAAATAAATAAATAAATAAAAATATATTAAAAAAAAAAAGAAAATACTGAAAAGCCAAGTTTCCTATCATCAGCCAAGAACCATCTTGTAAAGAAGGTTCTTCTAGACAGCAATGTCAGGCCTGTATGTTAATTCTTTTCTGCACACAGGTTTCCAACTCTCTCCCCCCACCCCCTTCCTGATGTTTGTGGAGAGACACACATACTCACATGTGTACAACCTAGCCAGCAACCGGGTGAAAGAGGCTACTCAATGAAGTAGGTAAAAGGGCCAACATCAGCTATACTTTCTGTGTTGTCTTGGGCAGATTTCTTATCCGTGTTCTTTCCTCATGTGTTAAAGTGGGAAAATACTAAACCTATCGCATAGTACTATTGCAAAGACTGAACGTGATCAACCCCTCAATCACCAGTGCTAGATAGGGAGGAAGGTAGGAGGTGTCATCATTAGTATCATTACTGTTCAGGGATTTGTGGATGTCTAATGGTCTTTAATAGTTCAATGCATGACAGCTGAGTGACTGAATGAATCTGCAAGTGACAAAGCACCTGGGTTCTAATTCTGTCTCCACTAGTCACTTAACAAGCATAATAACGGATGTACTAATTCTTCTCCCTAGGCTCAGTTTCCTCATCTTTACAATTTTAATAGCAATTCCTGTCTGGCCAATTTTCTCGTCAGAGAAGAGAGTGTCAAGTGTCATGAGGAAGCATTTAAATTGTGGAGTCAGATATAATTGGTAATCTTTCTGTACCTCAGCCTCCCAATCTGTAAAGTGAGGCTTTGGACATAGTAACATGCTCCTTAAGTGCTGACTGTTAGTATTACTAGCATTGCCGTTATGTTCACCTGAGGTCTTGGATAGAGCATGTTCTGTATTTACCCATGTAAGGGATTATATTATTACCAGACACATTTGGGGCTATAGTTGTTTTACTTCAAATAAATTTTACCAAGTACTTACGAACCTTTAGCTAAAGTGGGAATCTCTAAGTGGAAGAAGTCAAACTGAGCAAAGAGATAAAGAGGTGGAGTGGGGTTGGAGGGAAGGAGGAGGGGACAGAGGGAAAGAGAGAGGGAGAGAGAGAGAGAGAGAGAGAGAGAGAGAGAGAGAGAGAGAGAGAGAGAGAGAGAGAGAGAGAGAGAGAGAGAGAGAGATTGATAGAGAATGGAAATTAATATACTGTGCCCCCACCAGACTGTGAGTTTCTCATTCCTAGACACTCTTTTAACATTGGGTCCCTGGCATCTAGCACAGTGTCTATTACCTCTCAAGAAGCTCTCAGTAAATGATTGTTTATGAGTCAATGAATTCTATCAGTTGAAAGTATTATTACTCATGGGAAATCCATCGATTGAGTGTCTACTATCTACCAAGTGCTTTGTGTGTATATTATCACACACAAAATACTGTCTTATGAGGTAGACATTGATCTACTATTCCTCTAATGCAGATGAGAAAACTCAGGTCCATCAGCTAAACGTCAGCGAATAGGGGACAGAGCCAGGATCCAAGCTCAGTTCTCCGAAGCACCAAAGTCACAAGATAATTTCAACCACCTAATGCTCAATCATCTTATTATATTTATATTTTGTTTTTCTCAAGTGGAATTTAATTTTTAATAAAATTCTAGTTAGTAATCGAATATAGTCTCATAATTCACTTTTAAAGTTTCCATAATGCACCTTAGCAAGAAAAGAACTAGCTGCAGTGACCACATTGCAAGTGGACCTCTTGTCTGTCATTTAAGGCTGTCACCCAAACAAGGCTATTACTGGAAGGGAGGGAGTTTGGGGGAGGGGGGGTGAATGGAACATTTATTAAATTATCCAAAAGAGTGCTCTACTAAGCTTCCTTAGCATGTGCTTTCAAGGTGATAGATTAACTGAAATAAAATTATTGAATTGAGAAGCCATTCATTACAAGGGAATTTCAGGAAACCAGAACGCTTTTTATAATATTACCGCCAGAGCTGCCTATTAAATGAAAGTTATGTGTTCTTCAGAGATATTGAGACCTCGGGTTTGTCACCCTTTTCTCTCCTTTCTAATGGTGAAAAAACTTACAATTTACAACTTCCTGACATAATTGGAAAGTTAATTATTTTTCTTCATATTTCACCTGCTTTATTTTATAACCACTGTTTTCATAGCCTTTTTCTCCTGATTGTCACTTGTGTCAAAAGTAGGAGATGTTTTTCTCTCTGTTTTTCCTTGCTGTCAATTATAATCTAAGAGGCAATGCATTAGCCAAGTCAGCCTCTGTATGCATACACGGCTGCATCCATTTTTCTTGTCTCACTTTTTTTCTTTGACTTGATGCCAATGCTTCAATCCATATGCTGTTGTTGAACAAATAATATGTGCTACCACTGAAACAGGGGAGGGACAGAACCCAAGAAAGAAGGAATGAAGGCCCCCCTTTGGCATCCAAAATTGCTGGGTGGAAGGAGATAAATGCATCAGAAGAAAAGTATCAAAATGTATACCCAGAATGGCTGTGTGGGACTGTGACAAAGGATGGGTTTTGAAATCAAATGGCCACTGATCTACTGAGTGATGGGACATTTACAAAATAGTAAGTCTTTCTGAGCCTCAGTTTCTTCCTCTGTACAATGGGGATAATCTTGTGCACATCAATAGAGTATTGTAGCAAATAATCAGGTAATCAAGTAGGGCCTAGCTGAGGCCCTGGAACAAAGCAAGGTCTCAGGACTCGTCAGTGACTCACTTTCTTTCCCTCAACCTTTACCTACAGACAGATCAAAGGGACTACAGAGGGAAGCAAGCTTTGTGTGCCCCAGAGAAGTCAGGCAAGGTAGAAACCTTGGCTGTTTTTTGTTTTTTTTTTAGATTTAATTTATTGTTTTTGACAGAGAGAGATAGACACAGAGAGAGATGGAGAGAGAAAGGAGAAGGCCCAGAGCAGTCTCCATAGTTGCATGTCATTCGTTTTTTGGTATAGTTTCATCCCACACAGGTGGGTGTGGAGCCACGCAGGTCAGGATCTGGGCTGGGGGCCTCCCATGTGAGAAGCTTGCCCGGCAGGAACCAAACTGGGCCCCACCCACCCACCTACATGGGAAACACACCACAGTTCAGCATATGGGTTCGCATGGGCTGGAATTGGAACCCGATTCTCAGACCTCAGGGCTGGCTACAAAGTGAGCATTCAACCTGCTGAGCCATCCTGGCATCCCCATAGAAGACATGGCATTTGAGCTGGATGTTGGAATATTAGTAGACAACAGGTGTAGTAGCAGCAGTAGTAGCAGTGATAGTAGTAGTAGTAGTAACTGGAGAAAAAGAAGGAGAAAATAAAGAATAGCTACTAAATATTAAATAGTAAATATCGCATGGCACTATGCTCAATAGTTTACAATAAAAGATAATTTATATTTCCCAACAAAGTTCCATGAGAGGGTGCCAATAATTTTCCCGATTTAAAAATTAAAACATAGATCAAGGAAGTGTCACTGCCTAAGGCCCCCAATGGCTAAGTAATTCTAACACAGGAATGTCACAATTCAGGTCAGACGTTACCTCCACCAAGAAGCCTTCCCTAATGTTAGACTGCAAGCTAGGATGGAGCCACTTTTGATTTTCCTCAGCACAGACACCCGCCTCCTTTGTTGTCTGTTTTCTTCCTGACCACTGGACCCTGGTTGATTTTCTACAGTCGTCAGATTCCCTCAACAGTGACTGGGCCATCCTTCATTCTGATGTGTGTTTGATGTCCTCTGGGAGAAGGGCAGGTTATGAAGGAGAAACGGACATAAACGTTACCAAAAAATACAAATAAAAAAAGAATCAAAAACTGGATCTGGCCTTTGGCAGCATTAATTTTTCTCCCAGTAACTTATCTGAGATTTAGCTAGTCTTATATTAAACAATAAGGAGTTACCATAGCAACCTTATTGCCATGTAATAACACTAACATCCTTCCCAAATGTAAAATCAAAGCCAGGGAGGCAAATAAACCATCAAATTACCAAATAGCCATCTTCTTCGCCACTCTTTTTCCACCATGGGAAGATTATTGATTACTTTCTTTATTGTAGGTCAGTGACACGCACACTCATTTCTCTTCCCTCCCACTTTCCCTGGCCCTCTCTGGGAGTGAGGAGGGGCCAGGGAGGAGCACAGGGCAAGGGCCTTCCGTCCTCAGAGTGGAGATGCCTCTAATTCCAGGAGAACAAAGCTCGAGTCAGTGCCGTCTCCTGCCAGCTGCTGCCTGTGTTGCTCTGGGGGCATTTATTTCTCTTGCAGGCTGCAGAATGCTTGATTAACCCCATGCGCTTGCTACATCTGCTCCAATGCCTGCCCGCTGGATCTCTTCACCTTCTGGCAGAAATTTGCCATCCATTTTGGAGCCGTAGGCCACAGTGTCTGTAGCAGATGTTCTATCCACGGTGCACAAAGTGGGGGTAACTTGCTGCCCCACCCCACCACCTCTGCATACCTGCCCCTGTTTTTTCACTCTTACTCTTGGCTAATTCCTAGTTTCCTTTCAAGATTCAGGTCAGGCATAACCTCCTCCAAGACGCCCTCCCTAAGGTTCTCATCTTGGATAAGGTGCCCCTTCTCTGACATTCTGGAAGCTCTGTTTGTTCCTCTATATGCTGCACTTCCTCACATGCCAAGTAGGAACTTAATAAACCTCCAACACCTCACTTCCTTAACTGTGGATGGGATGAAACCGTTTACTGGTACCAATCTAGGGGTAGTTCATCAGACTGACTAGTTCTTTGTTTTGTTCTGAGATTTTTACATGTGAATAAAAGTAGATGGACTGAGAAGCAAGTTTGGTTTATCTGCTATATCTCTAGCAAACCACATCTTTTTAATTTCATGCATCGATGGAATGATACGTCATGCCTATTATAATACGACAGCTTGCTACCTTGTATTACTCAATATGCTGATGTAGCTGGGCCTGTGAAATTATTTCAAAAAGGAGTCAGACCCAGGAAATCAGAAATGGTACCAAGTGTCCCAAAGTGACGTTTCTTTACCTTTTTCCCATGACCTCATCCACTTGTGGGACCCTGCCTGCACAACGTTCATACATTAGCTGAGTAAAGGGCAATTATGCCTTTACGAGACATCACATCCTATAATAAGGAGCAAAATGCCAATGAGGACATTTTTTTCTTATTTGGGACCAATTGGTCACATATTCAGTGAATGACTGTTCATTGAGGGCCTCAACAATTGCTTGTACGATAAATGAGTGAATGAAAGAGCAAAATGTCTGGCCAGTCTATAGAACAACTTCGGCCCTGCTCCAGATCTGTTACTCTATAACCACTCAGGTCACCCCCTTCCTGGCATAAATACTTATGATAATACTTCATTCTTTTCAGAATAACGTTCAAAGGTCTCAAATCAGTGAGGCATTCATATGTTTCACAATCTTCAGTTCTTATTAGGGCCCCATACTCCCTCCTCTACACAGCCCTACCTACTTTGATGTTCTCATCTATTTGTTCCCTGATTGATAGGTACTAACTCTCCTGAAGCATGATATTCTTGAATTTGAGAGTTTACAAACTAAGTTCCTCTTGAACCTCCAAAATCTGCCATCTCGGGCTGGATGAACATCTGCAAAGATGCTGGCGATGTCATTGCTTCCCTCTGGGTGGGCCCGGGGGCCCTAAACTCTGACTCAGCCTGGGATTCCCAGGAGCCCAGGCTTTGTTTGGGTGTGAACATGAATAGCCCAGCATAGAATTGGAAGGATCTTGAATAAAACTGGGCCAGCTCCTTCATATTACTTCTGAGAAAGCTGAGACCTGGACCAAGTAAGTGCCTTGTCTGAGATCATAGGCTTCAGTGACCACGTGGACATTGAAACATAGTTTGGAACTTTCCCAGTTCATATTGGTTGACATTCCGCCCCCTCATGGAAGGCATTCCCTGAGGCCACGCATCAGCTCGGTGTGGGGTCATTCCTCTTCTTCTCTAGGCAGGTCACTTGTCAGTTCCTTCTCGTAGGAGGATGTGAATTTCTCCCAGAAACTTTAGTGTTCTGCCAACAGCTGCTGGAATCGCTAATCGGTCAATAAAATGCTCTCTCTACTGGCTAGTGCTAGGAATAAATGCCATAAGTATTAGCTGTGGGCATCAAATGACCAACATGGAGCATAAATGTTTTCTCTAGGAGTTTCCACTGTGATATTGGTTAAGTTGCATATCCCACTGTTGGCTTCAGGCAAAATTGCTGGTGAATATCTGACATATATCAGTCTCTGTACATGTTATTGTTGAGGTCAAGTATAAATCTTATGCTGAAAATGTCTGCATGTGTTGCACTCCGAATGAAACTCTCAGGCTGTCCTCTAAACCCATTTTGAGATAACATGTCTTGGATGTCCTATTTCTCTGAGTCACATCCTGGAAGAACAATCAATCAAATTTGAAAAGCAATCAGCTATAGTTACCAGGCCAGGAACAAAACATTGTGCTTCAGTCTCTAAGACAAATTTCTGTGCTTACAGCTTGACCCCATTCATAGCCTGTAATGCAAAGCCTTCCCTGATGACACTAGGGGTGGGATAAAGCTGTGGATTGTGGAACCCAATAACCAAGCCTCAAATCCCAGACCAGCCACCCACCAGCTCTGTAATCTTTTACAAATGGCTTAAATTCTCAGTGTCTCAACTTTCTCTAGAGCAGGGATTCCCAACCCCGTGCCCACAGGCGCCATGGCGCCCACAGCCGGATTTGTGTGCGCCCGCCATTATTTGACTGCATCAGAAGTTTTTCATAAACACTAAGTAAAACTATCATTTATTTTTATACATTTGTTAGAATTTTAAAATATTGTTTGAGTATCTACACTGGTTTATTCTATTCGTTGGTATGTTTGCGACATCGTATGTATAAGTTTTCCCCTAGCTGTCGCCTTTGTCCATGTCGCATCTTGTTTAGCCTCTGCGCTCTTTAAACTCTCCTCCACCCAACCGGGAGATGCCAAGTTGCCCTTTTGATTGTGGTTGCTGGACTGATCGGGTCGTGACGGTTAGCTAGGATCACAGTGTTTTAATATATTCGATTTTAAATGAACTAAAAGCGAGGTAGGTAATCTATTATTATGGTGGCAATTTGATATGATATTGTAGTTCTATAACGATTTTTATTTTTATCTTTTTAGTCCTAAAATGAGTGGACCAAATAAGAGAAAACGAACCTATAATTTTAACACAGACTGGGAAGAATCATATTGTTTCATTAATTTAAAAGGTAAATGTGTTTGCCTGTTGTGTGGCAGTAGTATTGCAGTGCCGAAAAAACATAATGTTGAACGTCACTTTCAGACAAGTCATACCACTTTTGATACGAATTATCCACTTAAATCTGAAGTAAGAAAGAAAAAAATAAATCAACTAAAATGAAGTTTAACTACTCAACAGA
>PVKE010033335.1:0-17987 GCA_004027555.1 Craseonycteris thonglongyai
TAACTATATAAATTCCTTTCATGTATAAGTGTGAATCTTATTCTAGTTTTCTCTAGAGAAGAGTGAGACACAAAACTAGGTTCTTTTAGCATGCTTTCTTTGTAGAAAAATTCTACAGAAATAAAACACTTTCTACTCAAGGTATCTGTTATTAAAATTGGTCAAATTCAATTTGAATATAGAATGTTCAATTGCAGAAGTACTTTTAAGTGACCTTGTCATCCTCACTCCATTTGAGTTAAGGTATAATTTATATCCTTTGTATTAAAAAAAAGTAGTGATTTTTCTCTGAAGATATTTTCTGAGATTAGTGGACTTACGGGAAATGTAGAATTCCTTGTGAAATAAAAACACTCTTTCCTTTACCAGTGTTCAATTCTGTTTCAATTTTTAAAGTTACTGTAGTGCCAAGATGCCCCCAAAATCTTGTTGTCATTACAAAAGTGGCATTTCATTTCAAGGACTAATAGCTACAGGGAGATAATTTCAGAAAGGTGATATGAATCTTGATATCAAAGTTTTACAGAAGCTGTCCACCCTTTCTTGGGAGTCCATTTACCCCACATTGTCAGCTAGCTTCAGCTGATGATATTCTCCTGGGAATTCTGCATTGTTGGAAAGCTTTAACTTCCTCAACTTGGCACAGAGGACCGTTTTCATGAGCTGATTTAGGCATCTCAAGTAGCTAAGTTTTTATAATTTATTTTATACTAGTGTTAGGGTTCTTTGAGTTAAATTATTATATATGATCAGTTATAACATAGATCAAGCCTCAATTAATCAGTCTAATTAGTGGCCCTTTGTCTGAACAGTTGAAAAATCCATGCCTAGTACATACGTACATATATAGCATTAGTAATATAAACAATCATTTTCAACCACCTGGTGTAAGCCATTCCACCAAATAGATACACTGAGAGTCTCCTCATATAGAATACAATTAGTGAACTTAGTTTTAAGTATCATCATCTCTACTCTCTGAATTATGCAAATTAAATTTTAGAGAACTGTTGACAACAATACTCAAGATAGAACTTATGAATTTTTTTAAGTGCTATATGCGTATGTAAACTGGCTTTAAGACTAAGAAATAATTGAATTGGGTTTTTTCCCTTCCCTCCTAAAACTACCAGATGCTATTTTATATTTGCCTGAAGGCAATGCTCAGCTTTATTTTATTACCTTGTTTACTTTTGTTAAATAATTTTTTTCTTCCCCATTCAATTTCCTTATTTCACCCTTTTCCTCTTACCTCTGAATGTTCTTTGTTCACCTCTTAGCCTATTGTAAACCTATATGATTGAAGTAAAATCCCATCTTTTTTTCTGAAGCTTCTCTGGCCAAAAGACAGATCCCACCTATGAACTCTCCTACTTTTTTGGTATTTACCACTTCCTGGCTACTTTTGTCATGTTTTGATATTTTCTATCTCTAATTAGATTATAACCCCCTTCAGAACAGTACCTCTTTACATTCCCTATAGCAAAAAAAAAAAAAGCACAATACTTGTGTTTTTAAGCGGTACCTAAAGAAATTAACGTGTTTGTGTGTGTGTGTGTGTGTGTGTGTGTGTGTGTGTGTGTGTGTCTGGAGAGTTGCGGGGTGGGGGTGAAGTTAGCCTAAGCTTTCTTCACACAGCCACATCTAAATTATCAACCAGTCATATGAAGCACCAACCAACCATCAGGTACTTAATTCTAGGGTTTTAAAAACAAACAAAAAGGCCTACTGATTAGCCATTGAACAAAAATATTTTCTAATATTCAGATTAAATCTCCCAGGATTCCCTTTGTCTTGCCCAACCCCATTCAGCCTGTTTAAGTAGTCCATATTTATCAAGTTGTGACATCAGGATTTTTGTTTGTTTGTTTGTTTGTTTGTTTTGTTTTGTTTTTTTATCTAAGATGCGTATATATCAAGCAGAGTCAACTGTGCCATGAAACAATTCTGCTAACATTAGAAATTAAAATATTTCTGTGGTCAAGTTTTTCAGATTAGCACATCGTTACTTTTGCTTATTTTACTCTACTATACATTTCTAAATTTTTCTTTTCTTTTCTCATTTCCCAAGACATGATAACCTCAAATGAGGCTTTAAGAAATTTCCCAAAAGCCCTAGTACATAGTATATGTTCAAAATTATGTACTCACTGATACTGAGTGATGGGCACATAATACGATGCATGAATGATGTGATGTGGACTTATACATCTGTAAACTGTCTAATTGTTACCAACCAATGTAACCTCATCAAATTTAACAATAAATTAAAAAAAAAAAATTAAAAGAAAAAAAAAATTATGTGCTCATTGGTTGATATATATTATTTTGCATGTTACTTCTTATATATGCATTAACTCCAATATTGGAAACTTGTAACAAATATAGAATAAATTCCTGACTTCAAGGAGCTTAGAGTCTAAAAACAGAAAAATGTGTGCAAATAAGTCACAGCAATTCAAATTGGTAATAACAAGTCTATAAAAAAACAAAACTCAATTTTATTATTTTAAAGCTTTGCCATGAACCAATTGACATAACAATCATACATACTAAAGTGTATAATTTGATGGGTTTGGACAAATGTATATCTCCTTGAAACTGTCACCACAATCAAGATGACACCTCCATATACCCAAAAGTTTTCTCCTGCCTCTTTGTAAGCCCCTCCACCCACCCTTCCAAACTCACCTCACCCCCACAGACAAACAGTAATCTGACTTCTACCCCTATGGACTATTTTCTTTTTTCAAAATTGTACATAAATACAATTATGCAGAATGCATACTCACATTTTTCACTTAGCATAATTATTTTGGGATTTACCCATATTGTAACATATGTTAGTTCATTTTATTTTATTGCTAAGCAGTATCTCATTGTATGGATATATCTCAATTTAATTATCTACTTGTTGAGGGACATTTGGATCATTTCCAGTTTGGTGTTATTACAGATAAAGCTATGAACATTTGTAAAACATATTTTGTATGAAAACATGCTTTCATTTTTCTTAGGAAAGTACCTAGAACTAGAGTGGTCAGGTCACATGACTGACTTTTTGTTGTTGTTACATTTATTGGGGTGACATTAGTTAGTAAAAATCACATAGGTTCCAGGTGTACAATTCTACATTACATTGTCTATGTGTTGCATTATGTGCTTATCACCCAGAGTCAATTATCTTTCAATTACCATATATTTGATGCCCCTCCCAACTACTCCCCACACCCATGCCCCCTTACCCTCAGGTAACCATAAACTATTGGCTGTGTCCATGGGTTTTTGTTTCTTTGTTACTTTCAGTTTTATATTCCACCTATAAGTGAAGTCATGTTTCTTGATTTTTTTCAGTCTGACTTACCTCACTTAATATGATGGTCTCACGGTCCATCCATGTTGTCGCAAATGGCTGTATTTCATCTTTTCTTATTGTTGAGTAGTATTCCATTGTGTACCACAACTTCTTTTATCCAGTCCTCAATCAAAGACTGTGAAGGACTTATACATGGAAAATTATAAGACACTATTAAAAAAAAATTGAAAAAGGCACAAAGAAATGGAAAGATATTCTGCTGTCATGGATTGGAAGAACAACATAATTATAATAGCCATAATGCCCAAAGCAATATACAGATTTAATGCAATTGCCATCAAAATCCCACATTCTTTTGAGAAATTGATTTTTTTAAGTCATGAGATTTATGTGGAACCACAAGATGACTGACATTTTAAGAAACTGCCACTGTGCCAAAAATGTACAATTTAACAATCCTAGTGTATGAGACTTCTAGTTGTTCTAGTTGATCAGTTTCTCATTTTAACCATTCTAGTAGCTGTATACTAGTATCTTCATCCATTTAGTTTTAATTTACAGTTCCCTAGTTAATAATATTGACAGCAACTTTCCATGTGCTTATTTGCCATCTGCCAATTGAGCAAATCTGTTACCCATTTAAAAATTCTCTTCTTGATTGTTTTCTTATTGAGTTACAAAAGTTCTTCATATGTTTTAGATACAGATCCTTGGTTAGGTATATGTTTTGCAAGTATGTTTTTTCAGTCTGATCTGATTTACATTTTCTTGTCCATGTTATTTGAAGACCTAAGGTTCTTCATTTTTATGAAGTCCATTTATTAATGAATGTTTGATATTTAAGAAATTTTAGCCAAAAACATGGTTAACTAAGTATTTTTCTCCTAAATTATTTTCTGAACTTGGAATGTTTTAACATTTTGACTTGTATACATACATCCATGATCAATTTCAAGTTAGTTTTTGTATATGGTACTTGATTAAGAACTTTTTCGGCATATGGATATCCACTTGTTCAAGCATAATTTATTATAAAAGATTAATCTGTCCCCAGTGAAATGCCTTGACAAATTTGTAAAAAATTAATTGAACACATATATTTATGTCTTTATCTGAACACTCTATCCTGTTCCAATGAACTATCACCTATCATTACACCAAGACCATAATGTTTTGATCACTGTAGTTTTAAAATAAGTTTTGAAATCAGGCAGTACAATTCCTTCAAGTTTGATCTTCTCTCTCAAACTTATTTTGGCTATTATAAGCCCATTTTATTTTGATATACATTTTTAAAAACTTGTCAATTTCTACAAAAAGTCTGGACAGATTTTGTTTGAAGTTACATTGACTAAGTAGATAAGTTTAGAAAAAATTATTATTTCAACAATAGTGAGGATTCCTATTCATGAATACAGTATATCCCTTCATTTCTTTAGTTTTTTATTAATTTCTGTCAAAAATGTTGCTAGTTCACAGTGTATACATAATTTGCACATAATTTGACTAATCTATTCCTAAGTGTTTTATATCTTTTATGCTATTACAAATAGTATTGTATTTTTATTTCAATTTCTGTTTATTACCAATATAGAGAAACATTTTAGTTTCTGTTTATTAATTTTGAATTCTGCAAACCTGCCAAATTCTTCATTAGTTCTAGTAGCATATTTATAAATTCCCTAGTATTTTCTATATGGATGATCAGTTAGTCTATGAATCAATATAAATCTATAGCCTTTGTTCCCATCTAAATGTCTTTTATTTATTTGCTTGCCTTATTGAACTATCTAGAACCTTGAGAACAGAGTTGTACAAAAACAGTGAGGGCAGTTATTATTGCCTTATTCCTAATTTTAGGGTAAAATCATTTTGTATTTCACCACTAAGTATTATTTTAGAAGTAGGATTTTCCTCAATGCTCTTTATTAGGTTGAGGAAATTTTCTTCTATTTCTGTTTCTAAGACCTTTTAGGAGAGAGGATACTGTGTTTTATCAAACTGGTTTTCTATGTGTTAGTTAGATAATTGTATGTTTTTATCCTGTTAATAGGTAAATTACCTTGATTTATTTTTAAGACTTTATATTTAAAATAGTTTTAGAATTACAGAAAAACTGAAAAGTGTATACAGAATTCCCATGTGCCTCATATCAAGCTTCTTCTATTATTAATGATTTACATTAGTATGATACATTTGTTAATAAACTAATACAGGTAAACTATTATCAACTAAGTCCATAGTTTATTTAGATTTCCTCAGTTTTTACATAATGTCCTTTTTCTGTTCCAGGATATCATATTACACGTAGTTGTCATGTCTTTTTAGACTTCCCATGGTTGTGGTAGTTTGGGGACTCTCCTTGCATTGATGACATTGATAATTTTGTGGTATATTGGTCAAGTGTCTTGTAGGATGTCCCATTAATATAATCTTTTTTTTTTTTTTTGTATGTTAAGACTGGATTTAAGGGTTAGTAAAAAGAAGAACACAGGAGTAAAGTGTCATTTTTCATGACATGAAAATCAAGGATACATAATATTGACATATTACTATTGGTATTAACCTTGATCACCTGGCTCAAATTATTTGTTAGGTTTCTTCACTGTAAGGTTATTTCTTTTTTTTTCTTCTCTTTTTCTTACTGTATTCTTTAGAAAGAAGCCCCTATGCACAGGCCACATTTAAGGAGTGGGAAATTATGCTACACCACTTTGAGGAAAGAATATTTACATAAATTATTTGGAATGCTGCTGCACAGAGAATGTATCTTCTTATTTCTTTTCTTTCCTTCTTTCTTTCTTTTTTTAATTATTTATTCAATCATTCCTTTTCTCACTATTAACTAATGGGTATTTATTTTATCCTATGAATTATAATCAAATACTACTTCATTTTCTTACCCAAATTGTCATGGCTTTGACTGGTGGGGATACTTTCAGTTGGCTCTATCTCCCTTGACATACCCCCATCACTGTGTTGTTGTTATGAGGGAGAGAGGAAGGGTTGAGCATTTTCTAGAGTTACAAGATACACTCAGCTCATCTTGCACATTTCTTACCTAAGTCCTAAAATACAGTAAGCTATTTCTCCAAAGAAGTCCTGGCTCATTTTGTAAGAAACTCATATTAGAAACAAGATCTTAGGGCAAGGTGTGCTTTACTTCTGTTCTTCTCCATTGTCAGAGCAAGGAAAATTAGCACATATATTAACCTGTTTATATGTATGTATATATATAAATACATATATATATACATATATATATATGTACATATATATATGTGTGTATATATATACATACATACACATATATATAAATATATACATAAAATATTCTATGTATAAAACTGTTTAACTACCTCTATCTATGTTAAGCTAAATATGAATTCGTATTGATGTCACCAACTCTAATTCATTATCACATAGATCATTCTAGTCTCCTTTGCTTTCTTGTAAATTCTCACTCCAACAGTAAGAAACCTGATTTCCACCATCTACTATTCATTCACTTAATTGACCAATTCCAGTATATGTGCATAACAGTATCAGAATTATTAACCTGTATATCGTGGGAGACAACTTTATAAACTGTAGCACTGTTGTTTATGTTCAGTTCATTTTGCTTTAAAATTTAGACTCCACTCATTTTCAAAGGTACATAGGTCAGCATTATCCCCTCCATCCCCTTTAGTTAGTTTCAAACATTTGTAATACAGTTAGATTCTCTTGTCATAGTCTGCAATCCTTCCTTGGATCCCTCAACCCCCTAAATAATTACATACATTAAGGTTTACTTTTGTGCTGTGAAATTCTGTGGATTTTGAAAAATGCATAATGCCTTGTACCACTAATACAATACCATACAGAACAATTTTACTAACCTAAAAATCCCCTGAAACTCATCTATTCATCAATCTCCTTTTTCTGCATTCCTTACCAGCCACTGATCATTTTACTATCTAAATTGGTTTTGGCTTTTCCAGAACGTCATGTACTTGGAATCATACAAGTATCCTTTCAGACTGGTTTCTTTCACATAACAATATACATTGAAGGTTTCCCCATGTCTTAATAATTTGATAGCTCATTTTCTCTAAATAAACTTTTTATTGTGAATTATGTTAGATTGGTAGAAAACAAATTTTAGGATGCATTCAGAAATTCAAAGTGTGAAGATGGTGTATGTTGGAATTGCAGCAATTTCTATGATTATAACAATTACAGTTCACATTTGAGTGTTTATATTTAAAACTCAGACAAGGCAGATATAAAAACTGAGGTACCGAGAGGTCAGCACACTTTTCCAGTCACCCTGTTAGGAATGACTAATATGGGACTTGAATGCAGCCAGTCTGGCTCCAGAGCTTTATAAGCACTAAAAATAGCTAAGCTTTAGAACCTCCTCGCAGCTCCAATTGCCATCAAACTCCTACTACCACTCTTTGATATGGACAATTAGTGTAAATTCATGCTGTCTTATTTCAATAACTAGCTAAACACAGTGCTAAGTGTTACCGTTAGCATTGCTCTACCCCTACTTTTTCCTCCTCTTCCAATAAAATAATTGTCCATGAGGCCCTCTCAGATAAGAATTCTAATGCTTTCTTCATCACCTTGGATGGAAAACTTCCCTGAGTCCTTCACAAGCCACCTGGATGATATGTAACTTACATTTAAAAATGTAAAACCAGTAGTTACCTATTGATCTTGGATAAATAATGGTGCTAAGAAGGGAGAGAGTAATTTAGTTAGCATCTCTCTTAAATGAGATATTTGGGGAGCAATAAATTGAACATAATACATTTCTTTGCAATCGTGTAAATAGACATTTATGTCAGGCATGTCCAACGTGCAGACCAGGATGTTTTTAAATAAGGCCCAACACAAATTCTTAAAACATTATGAGATTTTTTGTGACTTTTTTTTTAGTTCATCAACTATCATTAGTATTAGTGTATTTTATATGTGGCCCAAGACAATTCTACTTCCAATGTAGCCCAGAGAAGCCAAAATTTGGACACCACTGATTTATGTAGCGATACGATTAACACATGCTTGTTTTTTAAAGAGGTTGTTACTTTTTGCTTCCTTAGTGTTCAGTAACAAAAAGAGAAAATGAAACCTAAAGAGCAGTAGGAGTGCTTTTCACTTCAAGGGTGATTTCCAGACAAAGTTAAAAGTACATAAATTGATTTTACCCTTAAGTTTTATTTCATGCGATATCATAAAGAATTAACACCCAGATTTAAAGGAATGTTGAAAAGCCAGAAGTGTGTGTGTGTGTGTGTGTGTGTGTGTGTTTCTTAATTTATGAAGAGAATAAATAAAGAAAAATAGAAAGAGATTAAGGATGAGCAGGATTTACTACCCAGGAGCCACAAGCCCTCCATGTAATCACCAATCAGGAACATTGCTGGATCTGTTACAGTCTATAATTTTCCTAAATAAGAATATGCATCACTTCATTTGCTTCACATATTTGTAAATAGGCATATTCTTTGTGCTAATAAAGATAAATTACTGATTTTTAGGAAAGCTCAATTTTTTCATTTGAGTGTGGAATCTACTGTCCAAGTTTTACCTACTCTTGATACTTTGCTTTCCAAGAAAAAGCACTATCAGGTTTTAACTATAAGCTTCTTGAAAACAACTACATTTCTTTATATGTGTCTGGGCTGCTTGCACACGCTGAATTCATTTCTAGTCAAATTGTTTTATTATGTCAAGTTTTAAATTATTGGCCTTAGACTACAGTTTTTCCTAAGGTTTTTGAATGTGTGTGTGTATGTCTGCTTATGTGTGTTTGTGTTCATGTGTGCACTCCATGATAAATAAGCAGATTAAGAGCATGTCAGACATGTTCCACTTGAAGCCTCTAGATCCACTTTCCATGCTTCTCTAAAGTTATTGCTGTCCCAGAGGGCTGCCTGTTTGGATCACATCGCCATGCTCTTTCTGTGTCCCAGTAGCTTCTGTTTGGATTTGGCTGTGCAGATCCTCAGCAGGAGCTAGGAGAAGGACCCTGCTACTCACATGTGGACAGCTAAGGAAGAATAGAGTGTATGTAAAGGAGGATAATTAGGTCTTAGAGTGCTTTGGAAGAATAAAGTGTATGTACTCTGAGAATCCTATCATGCCATGAGTGTTGCTGCTACAGTATCTTGTTAAAAATTTAAAGGTAACAGAGAGATTGTCTGCTTGAACTCTGTATAAAGGTAGTTCAAGCAGAGGTCAGTCAATGAACAAATGTCAATTTGGCATCCACCCTGGGAGTACTACCATGATGAGCTGAGGTTCTCAGATGGAAATTGAAGCAGACCCCTCCTCATATCAAATTTTGTTAGAGGTTTTAGTGAATCCCATAGAATTTGTTCAAGAAGTATTGCCCAACATTAAATATACTATACAAGGACTTTTAGAAAATTAATCTATGTGTTACACTGTGGATTCTGAAGATTATTTTTCACTGTAAATCAAATGAAAACTTAGATTTTTAGATGAGCTCTAGATACCTTATAATAAAAGGATTCATGGGAATCCAAAAGAGTATATATAATATCTAATCACAAAAATGTTATGGTCAAGAAAGACATTACAAACAATTCAGAGAAAGAAAAGAAGAAAGAGAGGAAGGGAGGAAGGGAGGGAGGGAAAAGAAAGAAAAGAAAGGATAAGAAAGAAAAAAAAAACTTAAGTTAGTTCAGGATTCTCTTGTGAGACAAATCAGAAATGGGAGAGGAGCAGGAGCAATCAGAAACAGAAGTTTTGGGATAATGGTGCCAAGGGAACTAGGGGAGGGTTTTATGAATTGGCTGGGTACCCTTTATCCTTGAGACCCATGAGTTCAGCACAAAGCTGGAAAAAATACTAAAAGAATTTGCATTCTCCCAAAATTACTTAGTAGCAGCCTGCATATAGTAGGTACCCAATAAATATTTGTTACAAGTCAAAAATGCTAAATTTGCCTGCATGAGTCTCGAATGTTTGGTGCCTGGCAGCTGACTGAGCAATCTGATGGAAAGCTCTCCTGCTGAGTTCTGAAACCCTGCCAGTTTTAGGTGAGAAAGTGCTATTATTCTGATGAAAATGGACCACAGAACCTAGTGAGTTTCTCACTACGCATAGAACCTAGCAAATTATTTCTGCATATATTTCCCTGGTTTACTTATGACTTAACCTTCTGTCATGCTGTAAACCTAGGGGACAATACATGGCTTCCTCCAGTATCTTGGTTTCCACTGGGCTGAGATTGAAAGAAATGTGAATAGTAGTGTGAGAGGAATAATGCTTAAAACAGAAATTAGGATGTAGAGGAAGGAGGAGAAACCAGTCCATTCCAGTTTAAAATTTTCTTTAATATGTAATTTCTTTTTTACTCACAGGCAGTTTTCTGAAGGTGCACATTTAACTTGTAGGGTAAATATGATGCTTGAAAAATGCAGTACTGTACTAAAGCTACTGGTACTGTGGCACACATTAAATAAGGGGAAATTGAGAGTGATTTGTTTTTCTCCTAGAATACCCCAGTAATCCCCTAAGGTTGTGTGAGAGGGTAAAGAATCTGCAGTATAAATACCTTAATTAGCTGACAGCGTGTGAGATGAATTATACTTGATCTCTGTTCAAGATGCTTGTATAATAAAGAATTTAATATTTTTGCTTTTTTTTTACAGTATAATGGATGAAGGAGGATGATATCTTGAGAATTTGTTCATTTAAAGCAGTGATTGCAATATTGTTCTGAAAAGTGAAATATGACATGAAGAAGGATGTAGAGAAAGCATGTAGGAGTCTTTAGTCTCTGGCTATTCTTTGTATTGTTGCCCTTCTGGTTGGTTGTAAAGCTGACATCTCACCATCAAACAACTCTATAACTTTTGCCACCAAGAATGTAAATGGCCTCTTTATAGGTCTCTCTACTTTGTGTTTTACTTCCCACATCCTCCCTTCCCTTACTCTTTAGCTTGAGTGTTCCACCAATAATGATGATCGGACTGGGCTATTCCCTATTTAAAAAACTGTCAGTGCTGTCTTACACTGTCATCGAATACATTTAAAAATTAAAAAAATTGGGAAGCCGGGATGGCCCAGTGGGATGAGCACTCACTTTGCAGACCCGGAGACTGAGGATCAAATCCTGGCCCTGGCCCATGTGGACCCATGTGCTGGGCTGGGGAGTGCCCCCAGTTCAGTTCTCACCAAGGTGAGACCCCAGCCCAGTTCCTGCCCTGTGCAGCCACATGCCCACCTGTGAAGTGAAACTATGTGGAAAAACCAATGATGTACAACTATGGAGACTGTTCTGGGCCCTCCCCCTTCTCTCTGTCTCTGTCTCTGTATCTCTCTCTCTCTCTGTCAAAACAATAAAAATAAATAAATAAATAAAAATTAAAATTAAAAGAACAGCTTTTTACCCTAAAACAAACAAATAAACAAGCATACACACAAACAAAAAACGTGCCAGTGCTGTCCTACAAGATAAACTATGAAATTCTTCATGTGAACTTGAAATGCCCTGGCCGGCTCTCCATCATCATTGTCCTCTATCTACTCTTTGTCTTGCACATGTACTTCCGTAGCACCTGACTAATGGAATGTCCCTGATGAAATCATACTTCTCTCTAAATATCTGCTACACAATCTCATCTCCAAGAAATGTTTCTTTACTCTCTCCTTCTCAAACAACTTTTATATTCATCCTTTAAGAAAACTTGTACATTACCTCTTCTCACCTTTGCATCCGCCCTCTGTCTGCATGAGCCGTCCCTCACTGATGCCACCAGATGACCCTATTCTATCATAGCATTTCTTCCACGTCATTAGAAGTGTCTGTTTATGTGTTCGTTCCCCATTAGATGGTGAGTTCCTTGAAAACAGTTTCATGTTTTATTCACTTCTGCATCCCCAGCCTCTAGTACAGGACAGAACAAGTGCTCAATAAATGCTTATTCAATGAGTGAGTAAATAAAAATATGTTTTCTTCTATTGCTTCAACAATAATATAGTAAAAGCAATGTTTTACTATATATTCAAGTGAGGCAGGTGTAAATAAATAACACAGTCACACACAGATGATAAATTTATATGTGGAATGAAATGCCACAGAAAATTAAATTGCTGAGAAAGAGACTTGGACACCTACCGTTAGTCAATGTAATTGCTTGTATTTAATAATAGCTATCATCCAAAATGCCTCTTTGCCCTACCTATGTATGTGATGATTTAGGAAACTTGGTCATTTATCCAGTTGCATTCAAAGAGAAGAAAATTGCCTTGCATGAACAAACCTAGTTCTGTCTCTGAGCTTCTCAAACACCATGTGCACAAAAATAGTCTGGTGATCTGTTGAAATGGTGATTCTGATTCAGCAGTTCTGGGACAGTATGTGAGACTTTGTAAATCTAGCAAACTCCCAGGTAATGTTGATGCTGCTGGCCCTTGGCCCTCTCTTTGAGTAACAAGGATAGAGAGCCTCTCAATTCCATCTAGAGTAACATGGCTTACGGGGAATTGAATGTTAAAGTATTTTATTTCTGTGGACATAACTATACTGAGAGTTACTGCCACCTTGTGTTAATGTCTAAGTGGATTTCAGCTCATATCATTGACCCATAGTTTTAGCAAATATTTTTTGTAATTAAATAGAGTTCTGAATATTGTAAGTCTTTTTTCTCATAATGATTTAAGAAATTTTTATTTTATTATTTTATTTTTATTGTTTCATGTCATATTATTTTGAAATCTCATTTTTCAGTACCAAGCCCAGGTTTCTGAGCTGTGAGTCACAGAGGAGGCCTCTCTAGATTTATAAACCATATAGATGAATGAAAACAGCAATATTTGGGGAATGGTCCTGTTCGGTATAGAAACTTGATAGGAAATGAACAAAATATGATAATATTCAAGATAAAAAAAGGGGGAATTCAACAAGATTTTTTTTAAATGAACTTTGGAAAATCTACACCAGATCCAGACCAATCAAAAGAAAGAAAAAAAAAAAACTCTTGGAAAAGCAGTCTAAGAAGTAAATAAAATCCAAATGTTTAGAAGGTCAGTGCTTTAAGATAAAAAATACTCAAAATTAAAGATAAAAGGAGAAAAGCCAAGAAAAAAGAATTAGAAACAATTAGGCTAAACTTCCAAAGAGTTAAAACCAAAGAGCATAGCCTTATAAATCAGAAAAAATAATAGTTGCTGCCCATGTAGTGCCAACATCATCAGGCACATTCTATCTGTCTTATTTTAGTTCTCTCAACAACCCCATGGGCTAGGTCCTGTTATTAAGGCCAGATGAAAGGGGAAAGAAATAAAAAAGTTAAAAGCTATTTAACAATCCCTGAGGAACTAAAAGGTAAAATGACTTACTTTTGTTTAACAGTGCTTTCTGTAATAAAAATAAGAATTATTCACATTATTAGCATTTATTGAGCAAGTAAGATAAAAGCACATTTTAAAGGATATTACATTTATTACTTAATTTTAATAACAGGCCTCTGAGTTAGGAGCTACTGTTATTGCCATTTTATGGATGAGGGTATTGAGGTTTACTAAGATTAAGTATCCAAAATCACTCAACTAGTAAGAAACAGAACCAAGACTCAAAGTCTACCTGAACCTGACACCATTTGTTTTGTTTCAAGTTTTGTAATATATTTTTTTAAAGGCTGGATCCTCATGCACATCATCATGTGGAAAAGTTTCTTTAGTTATATACCTATAAATAGTATTGATAAATCATAGAAATATTCATATTTGACCATACTGTAAAATGTCAATCCACATTTCACAGAAATTACACAATTTACACTCCCTTCAAAAATGAATGAGAGTTGTACATTTTTGTCAATAGCTGATACGTTCTGATAGCTTAATTGCTCCTAATTATGTAGCTTCAATTTTCTGTCCTCTGGTTAATGAGATTTAATATTTTCAAGTATTTATAGACCATTTTTGTTCCATCATCTATAAAGTTCCTGCTCATTTTTTCTATAGGGTTTTCCTTCTTTCCTTCCTTCCTTTTTTGATTTATAGTATTTAAATATACTATATCCTAATTCTGTTATGTATTGCAAATATCTTCTCCAAATTTGTAGCATTTTTATTTATTCTCTTTATCGCATCTTTTAGTAAAGATACATTGCTGAATATTTTCCTTTATGGTTTGTCTGTTTTGTATCTTTTTAAAGAAATCATCCTCTACTACAAGTTCTAATAAGTACAAGGTTGTCTTCTAAAAGTTTATAGTTTTTTGTTAACATTTAAGCCTTTAATCTTCCTGACTTTGGTTTTTCTGTGAATGTGAGGTTTTTAGGATCTGTGACAAATATAATCAGAGCAAGCTCTTATTCCTTAACTTAACACAGAGCTCACCCAGAGCTTTAGTAAAGAAGAGTCATCCTACACTTCCTACCTATCAGGAAGCATCTGTCTGTCAGGATAAGCTTTGTTTGGTCAGCTTCCTTAAAGCTCCAGCTGCTACAGTTGTTGGAAGAGACATGACCCATATATAGGGATGCCTGAAAGAGACAGATGATCCAGAAATGGTGGTAAACCAATGAGAAAAGGGAATAAGTAGAAAAGTCAACTTCCTCACCCCTAAATGGGACAGTTGTTAAGTATGTTCAACACAGTCTTTCACAGGCAATTGACAGTAGACTTGAGCCCTAATTGGCAACAGTAATAAGGTATATTAACATATACTTTATTGGCTTATTTCCCTTCTCACTTGCATTTCCCCACTCACTGACTTGCTTCCTCAGATCACCTTCCCCAAAAAAAATTTTCCCAAATTGTTGGTTCAGATTTGGTTTTGGCGGTAACCCAAACTGTCCTAGAGAGTCTACAACTAAAATTTACTTGCTAGTCAGATGACAAATGGTCTCCATCACTGGTAATTAGTAGGGTGGTGATGAACACTAGGATGCTACAGCGTTACATTTAGTAAGACTCTTCTTGTGGTTTATTGAGAAGGAACACAGGTGAGAGAGGAACCATTGGCTCTCACATAGTTCCAACATTTAAAATACATATGAGGATAATGACAATCAACATAGTAAAATTGGCTGAGGTTTGTTAACTATCTTGTAAGCATAAAAAAAAAAGAGAGAGAAGTTCACATCACTCAAATATTAACTTAGGGAGAGCTATGAGAAGGCAGAAGGCCCCTATTGGATATTTAAAGAGACCCTCATTTCCTATCGCCAAAGGGCAAAATGTACTGAAAGTCAGGATGAATATTGGATTGTACAGATGGCAGTAGTTAAGAAGGGAGTAAATTAATAGCAATGGCAAGTGTTCTATGTTAAAAAAGAAAAGAGATCTGGGGTGGAAATACTTGAAACCCTGAGCTCCTAGATTGTTCTGAACCCTATTGGCCAGCAGAAGTCTACACCTCCTTGCGAGAGTACATCAGACTTACATTGCTTAAAAACCATGAAAAGGTGACAGTTCACAAGGCTCTCTTCAATACAAAAGAATTAAACAAAATTTAATATGCTACAATAAAATCAATGTCTCTCTTTGTTGATCCTTGTTTAGACACTTGGAGCCAGTCCTGCTACACTGCTGGAATGTGTGCTACCATGCAGCTTGGAAATGCTGCTTCCACAGCAGTGGCTCTTAAAGTGTGGTCTACAAACCCCTAGAAATCCTAGAGACCATTTCAGGGAGTCCACAAGGTCAAGTTCTTTTCACAATAACACTATGATTATTTTTGCATATTCTGTTTTGTTGGATTCCACTGCTACTGCCAAAGTAGTGATGTATCACATTGCTGGTGCCTTAGCACAATTCAAGGCAATGGCCTTAAACTGTACTGCCAATTTCTAAAGTCAGTTTTCCTAGAGATGTTCTTGATGAAGCAGTCAAAATTATTAATTTTTAAAAATCTTGATACTGGAGTACATGTCTTTTTAATATTCTATGTGACAAAATAGGAAGAAGGCATAAAGTTTTTGCTGCATACCAAAGTGTAATTGTTCTATCAAGGAAAAGTACTTCTGCAATTATTTTATTTGAAAGCTGAAAAAGCCTTCTTAACAGCATGGCATTTTTCCTTGAAATAACAACTGACACGTGAAACATGATTATTCAGAGTTTGTTACTGGGTAGTCATTTCCCCAAAAAATTAACAAAGCAAGACTGCCATTTCAAAGAAAACAGCTGATGAGATTTGTGGCCAATGATAAAATTGGAAGTTTTAAGTAAAAAAATAGAATTGTGGGAAATGTGTATATTACACCTTGAGCTAGATCACTTCCAAATACCTAAAAACTTTTTGGTGAAATTTATGATTTTGTTAAAGAATGTGGTGTTTTTAATATTGTATAATGAAATGAATCGATATTTAGAAGATCTGTTTAACTCCGGGAGCCAATGTTTTCTAAATCATCAATGTATGAGGCTTCAAGATCATGCCTGGCTAAAGATTTATTTAAATTGCACGGTATGCCAATAGATTTTAATGTAACAGAGAATGAAAGTTCATGGAAGTTACATCTGACCCTTTCCATCCTGGGAGGTGCAGCAATTTATTCTAATTAGAATTGATATGCATTCTGGGTAAGAGTTTGTATTCCCTGCTAACAGTACATCTGCTAGCACAACTATCTGAGGGCACACATAATTTCTAATTAATATGGAATCCTATACAAGATTGTTTTTAAAAAAAGACCTATTTTATATCAAAGGAGATGAAACAATAAGTACTCTATCACAGAGTCTACTACCTGTTCATTATGATAAATAGATGTTTCTATCATATATCACAACAACTGGGTGCTGTAGGCCTAATAAAAGTTGAGAGTGGCCCTTTTAATACTCAGGATATTAGTTTGGGGATGACACTTCGTCAGTGTAGAGCAGGGGTTCCCAACCTTTTTATACCCTAGGGCGCATTCTAAAATATCGGTAGGGTGGCGGGCACCAGCTATTTCTAAGGATATTTATTATTGAACAAGAATAAAAAATAATAAACAAAAATAATCTTAAAATAATAAATTTATTGTACAAATTATATACACACAAAGAAACATATATACAAAACATAATACAAAGTAAATAAAAAACACACGTATAATAAAATCATTTAAAAAAACATAAAAGAAAACATAAAAAAAACTAACCCGTCAGTGTGATCTTTGGCATTGCATTTCATTGGCCAGTGCCTCGTAATTAGGAGAGTATGATGACAACCCTGTTAGCAAACAATTATTAAGATGCTCATCGGTAAGTTGAGATCTATATCATGATTTTATTAAATTCATGTTTGAAAACAAAGATATGCATAAATATGTTGACCCAAAAAATGATTTGATTTGATATGCCGCTTTTTCTAAAAATGGGAACCTTTCTTTGTCGACTATGTTCCATAAGTCCTCTGATATTAAGGATTTTAGCAAAATATCATTCTTAAGGTTCAAAATTTCTAACTCTAGTTCTGCTTTCCCCTGAACAAGGTCTGCAATACATGCAGCTAGTTCTATTCCATTTACTTGGCAAGTAAAAGGATTGATACAGAAGGAGACAATTGGCTCGATATTTGTAAACTGCAGAAGTCTCTCTTCAAACTGTTTTTGAAGCACTTGCAGGGTCTCAGTAAATAATGACACGTTTAATTCATCGTTACCTAGCATTTTCCTCATATATGGGAAGTGCACGAGAGACTTGATAT
>PVKE010033336.1:0-17986 GCA_004027555.1 Craseonycteris thonglongyai
CCCGGCTCCGGCCCAGGCAGGACCCACATGCTGAACTGGGGAGTTCCCACAGTTCGGTTCTCTAACTGTCTCTGTCTCTGTCTCTCTCTCTATCTGTCAAAAAGTAAAATAGAAATAACTATGCACTGAAGACAAAAAGATAATTTCTCTCTATAAATGTGAAAAGATAAAAAAAAAATAAAAAATAAATAAAAAAAATATTCCATGCCAATTTTAAGACAAGTTATAGAGCGAGGAGTTATTTAGAGAGACGGTGAGGTCTCTGAGAGAAGAGGCCATACTTGTTTATCACTGTATTTAAGCAATTAGCACAGTGCCAGATACACATTAATAGTTCATGTTATTAAATATCCATGGAATGAATTAATAAATTAATTAAAAATTGAAACCAATTAAAAAGTAAAGAAATGAGGCCTAAACAAAACATTTTACAAAATACCCAAGCTCAGCATTTAATAAAAAAAATACAAACTACCTTATGCTTAATTATATAAATTAACTGAAAGATTAAATTTTTTGGCAAGAAATTACTCAAAGCATTAATTTCTTCCCCCCCCCTTTTTTAGGGTGGCACACAGGGGGAAAAAGAAGCCACGCCACATAGAAACCATACTTCCAAAAGCAGTTTTAGTATTAATAGCACTTGAATACTAAAATATAAGGTGAGTTACTCACAGCAATTCTGCGAAGAAGGAATTGTTCACCACCTAAATGTACCTATTCTTATCAGCCAATATGGCATCTAGAGCTGGGACAAGGGCCGTTTGATCTCCACAGTATGATGATAAATTAAACATCTACCCAGAGAAGCTCTGCATGTGTCTGACAGCATGTGTTTATTATTGAGTGTTTACCATATTCTAAGTACATATCAAGTTCTATACATGTATAATCTCATTGAAGTAAACACTGTTATGATCCTCATTACATAGACAAGAAAATACAGACACAGATAGGCAAGGAAGTTATCCAAAGTCATGCAAATGTACTAAGGAAATGGTAAAACAGGGAATTTAATTAACAGGCAGAGAAACATAATTCAATAGTGTCTCCCATCTAGATGGTAGAAGAACCACTTTAAAGGAGCATACTAGAAATCAAAAAAAGAGATAAGAAAGAAAGAAAGAAAGAAAAAGAAAAAGAGGAAAAAAACTAAAAGAATATGTGATGGGTGTTTGGATTAGAAATTAAAAAACAGTTTCAAAGGACTACCGTATTTTCTGGCATATAAGACAACTGGGCGTATAAGACGACCCCCTAATTTTACAGTTAAAACATAGGTTTAGGCCTATATTCGCTGTATAAGTCTTATACGCCGGAAAATATGGTATTTGGAAGAAGTCAGGTAGGAGTGCATTGCTAAATTAATGAAATATTACAATGAGATATTACAAGGCAGAAATAGTAGTTGAATTAGCATTCTTAGAGAGGAGATGCATTTGATTACCTGTAGAAGGGAAAAGAAAGATTGATCTAGGCATGATTTTAGGCTGAGAGGGGATGGTCAGCGAGGGAGAGAAGGCTTTTTTAGAGGACAGAAGCTTCCTGCATTGGGGATAGGAAGCAGTCTAGTAGACACAACTGAAAGCTCACTGTAGAGTCAAAATAAATCAGGATGGCAAGTTGATTTTTTTACTATGTTGATATAATAATATTGGCATTGCTTATATGCTTTCCATTATTATTGTCTATTAACACTAATATACAAATTCTTATTAAGTAACATAGGACTGCAAATATTTATAAACAATTTATTAATGTGCAGTGCGCACTGACATGGTTCTTGTTGTGGGGCCCAAAGATAAAAGGCTCAGACATGGACTCAGGAACCATAGAATTTAGCCAACAAGACAGGCAAGACGTGTATCGATCTAGGATGAGCTCAGTACTCTAAGATCATGTGAAAGGGAGATTTAAGCTAGTAGAGAGGGAGGAAAGGCTTTCAAAATAAAGTACCAGGAACTGAATATTACAGTTCAATTTTAATATTTGAACATATATACATCATTAAGGTATGTGTATACATGTATGATATATATTATGTATACCATATAAGTATTGGGTTTTAAAACCAAGATCTCACAAGAGATCATAGACTATTTAAAATCACAATCTAAGTGAAAGAAAGGTTTATACAATATCACAGTCAAATTGCTAAACTAAATAGATTTTAAAAATTATCAGACTCACAAAAGACCCCAAATTGCCAAAACAATCCTCCCAAATAGGAATAAGGCTGGAGGCATCATGCTCCCCGACTTCAGTGTATACCACAAAGTGACAATAATCAAAACAGATTGGTGTTGACAGAAAAATAAGATAGATCAAAGGAACAGAATTGAAAATCCAAAAATAAACCCACAAATATATGGACAATTTTTGACAAAGGAGCAAAAAATATACAATGGAGAAAAAGAAAGCTTCTTTAGTAAATGGTGCTAGAAAAATTGGAAGACCATATGCGAAAGACTATGCTGGAAAAAATTGGAAGACCATATGCTGGACTATGAACTGTCACCATATACAATTACCAAAATAAACTCAAAATGGATTAAAGACCTTCACATAGGACCTGAAAAAATAAAGTGCATAGAAGAAAACATTGGTACTAAACTTATAGCCCTTAGGTTCAGAGAGCACTTGACCCCAAAGGCAAGAGAAGTAAAAGCAAAAATAAATAAATAAATGGGACTATATCAAACTAAAAAGTTTCTGCACAGCAAAGGAAACTGTCAACAAAGAGAAAGGAAACCAACTAAATGGGAGAAAATATCGCAAACGATGCAATTAAAAAACAGGCAGAAGACCTAAACAGACACTTCTCTCATGAAAACATACAAACTGCCAAAAGATACATTTGAAAAGTTTTAACATCACTAGCAATTAGGGAAATGCAAATTAAAACCACAATGAGATACCAACTCACGCCTGTTAGAATGGTTATAATCAACAAGACAAGGGGTAACAAGTGCTAGAAACTGTGGAGAAAAAGGAACCCTCATACACCACTGGTGGGAATGTAAATTGGTACAACCACTATGGAAGGCAGAATGGAGATACCTCAAAAGACTAGGAATGGAATTGCCATATAAGACAGCAACTCTTTTCCTGCGTATCTACCCAAAAAACATAAAAATCTTAATTTGCAAAGATATTATGTACCCTAATGTTAATCCCATCACTGTTCACAATGGCCAAGTCATGGAAACAACCAAAGTGTACTTTGATAGACGACTGGGTAAAGAAGTTGTGGTACATTTACACAATAGAATACTACTCAGCAATAAGAAAAGATGAAATACAACAATTTGTGACAACATGGATGGACCTTGAAAACATCTTATTAAGCAAAATAAGTCAGACTCAAAGAATTAAGAAAAATATGACCTCACTCATAGGTGGAATATAAAACTGAAAGTAACAAAGAAACAAAAACTCATGGACACAGTGAATAGTTTTGTGGTTACCTGAGGGTAAGTGGAGAGGTGGGTGGGAGAGTGGGGTGGGGGGAGAGGGGAGGGGGTATCAAATATATGGTGATGGGGAGAGCTGAATCTGGGTGATGAGCATATAATGCAATGTACAGACAATGTCATATAGAATTGTACACCTGGAAACAGTGTAATTGTTATCAACCAACGTCATCCCAATGAATTTAACAATAAAAAAAATTTGCTAGACTATCTCTAGACGTTGGTTTGTTAAAGAACTTAGATATATGAAATACTAATATATGGTTTGTACTATTATTTTTCAGAATCAAATTTATAAGAAGTTTTAATGTAGATACAATGAAACTAAGATTAATTGGGATAAACATTTTACCAGATAAAGGTAAAATATTGGTAACAGCAGAAACCACGTAACATTTATTCTTCAAAACATCTCTGAGTTGGATACTTATTTTAGCAATGAGAATCTGAGGTACAAAAAAAATTAATAAACTGGCCTCTATCCGAAATGAAGTTTTAATAACATTTCTATGAAAAACAACACTGAGAATATATCAACACAAAAACTGGAAAGGTAAAGAAGGGTCAAATAAAGTATCAATTGATGAACAAAAGAAACATTAATACTAATAATGAACAAAATATGGAAATTTTAAATAATGTTACCAAATGGGTTAATTCCAGACACAAACAAACACAAAAAAGTTATTGGATTAATCTCCAGAGATTATAGTACGGTACCAAAACATACAAGATAACACAGAATGCTAATCAGAATCCTGTTGATGCAGTTTCTTGTTTGTTTAGTTTGAGATACTGTTACTATGATCTATATTATCTCATAAGATATGGACATTTAAACTTAATATAATAGATTTAATAATTTAATATAGCAAAGGGATATCATCATTAATATATAAAACCATTTATATTTAACATTCCAATATGTTATTATGCCAAAGTGGACCAAAGGAAAAAAAAAAAAGTACAAGTTAGAAATGAAGTCCGCATCCAGAGTAACACTCCATGAAAGCCTCTCATTTGATTAGATTGTAGCATAATTATTCTGCAAATAAATAAAAGAGTAGATTTCTCTCTTTCTCTGTGACTTTCTCTTTCCCTCCCTCCCTCCAACCCTCCCTCCCTCCAACCATCCTTCCAGCTCTCTTCCTTTCTCCTTTACTCTCTCCTACCGGTACTCTTTCCTTATAAAAGCATGTGCACCTTAAATGTATCTAAAAAGAATGTCTGAAAAATTGAAAACTTTGTGCACCTATTGAATATTAAAAACTGCTCCTAAGGAATACTTTTGTTAAAGTTTATCTTTCGCTACATTTACACTATCTAATTTATTAAAATCCTCTAAATGAGCAAATGCACAGAGGGGGAAGCTAGTGTACCATGGCAGGGAAATAATGAGGATATTCAAGTACATACTGAGATTGGATTAGAGTGAATGCCAGTCTAAGAATTCTCTACTTTATTCAAAAACAGCGAAAAAGCCACTGAAAGTTTTTGAGCTGGGTGAAAATGGCCAATGTTATGCTTTAGAAAGAAAAGTCTGGCAGCAATGCTTAAAAAAAGAAAATCTAGAAAATGGGAAAGTATTTAAGAAGCTCGTTAACTTGTGCACAAAATAATACATGTGTCTATCATTACTGATCAAAATTAGATTTAAAATATTTATAGTGTTTGAAAGTTAATCATTTAAAAAATTTTGCCTCGCAATGTGATATTAGGCATTAATTGTGCTTCATATGGCATATGACTAACTGAATTCAAGAAAATCTTTTAAGGAATAATAATGTTACAACATATTTCAAACAAAAATATGCTTTAGAGGAAGTGGGGAGAGATGGTGGGAGGAAGGCAGGGAGAAAGAGAAGGAGGGAGAGAAAGACAGAAAGACTGTCAGAATCCTGCGAAACCTTTCCTACCTCACTGAAAAATTACCCTGTAGTGAAATGCCTCAGGCTGCATTTTCAGAAATTTTATTCTAGTAGTGGTCAATTTTTCAACCCGAAGGGTGATATTTATCTCCATAAATTTGATTCCCAGTCAATATTTCTTATACATAATATGATCAAGGTATTTCACAGTTTAAAATAACCAAGGTTAAAATGTCTCATAAATGTAGTTTTATGAAACATTGGCCATGTAAGGTGAATGCTGGTATTCAGCTGTTGAAGCTAAGTGTGTTATAGGTCTACTTTTCACTGTTTCTTCTAAGACAATTTCAAAAACTAATCAGTGAAGCCCATAAACATTTCTCACTCCCATTCCTACTACTATCCAAAGAGGAGAATGTGACAGTTATTTTTGTAAGGAGATGGGGCTACATTTCACTTGTATCAGCCAAAACATGCCAGAACTGCAGTGAAGTAGATTGACTACAGTTAGATGATCAAGATGTGAATTATTAAGTTTCATTGCAAACATATGTTTATTTCTTTAGATTATAACCCTAAGTGGTTAATAAACCTGTGCACTCCTGGTTCCCCTATGTGACTGTTCAAATTAGGTCAAGTTAGATTCTAGCACAGAGCTCTACAGCAAGAGTGCCTTGAAATTTCTTAAGAAGCTGATACAATGAGTTGCAGTCAATGTGTATCTGACAGTGATACACACCTCTCTAATTCATTCATTCAACTGACTTTGATCACTGCTCTACACTACAGGAGACTTCATGTAAGTCTCAATACTTGCTTTTTATCTAAGTTCTTTACTTACAACTTAATACAAAGCATTTAACTTGTTGATACCACTTTTAACTCACACTTTTGTCTATTACTGAATTCATTATTTTTCCTTACAAACTGCTTCTTCCTCCACCACAGCCCATTATCCACTGCATGACTGTTGATATCTAAACACTGACTCATTTGTGATTGTGCTTTTTTTTTTTATCATCACTAAGTCCAAAGCACCGCTTCGAGTCCTCCCTTTGCAGAAATCTCTTTGATTTTCTCGTTCCTGATTTGCCATTTTAATAGTGAAATTCTTCACCTCAAATAACTTCAATAATCTTCTAACTGTGTTCTGGGCCTCCAGTCTCCTGGCCTGTCAATCCTGTTTCTCAATCATGCCACACCATGAATATCCATTCCAAGAGCACTACACTTATCACAACTTCCTTGCTAAAGCACCTAACACAGCTGCGTTTGTCCCTGCTTAGTTGTCACTGGTACTTACAAAAGTCTTAGCCAGGAGAAGAGAACTGTGTAAGTCCATGATATTAACTGTGCTATGAATTACAATTTTTGATTAATATTCTATTTGGAATCAAAGAGAAAAATATTAATGGATATTTTGTAATGAATGTGAAGGCTTCTTTTACCTGTAAATTACTCTGGTATTTTTCCCAGTTGTATTCTCTTCCACCTAGTAGATCTATCTAGTATATGATGCCACTTGCAAATAATTTTCAAAAATGGAATATATTTCACTTTTTTTAGGGGGGAAGTATGTGTGTGAATGGTAGAAAATGTTTTATCCATTTTCTTTCTCTTGCACTGAATTATTTTTTAAATGGGATCTAAACATTGATTTGCTTGCAATATCAATGCTTTATTTTCAGTTAACATCGTAAACAAAGTCCAACTCAGGGACTCAATTCAGCTAATAATTGCATTTATAAACAGAATATAAATACATATGTGTATAAGCATTGCCCAGGACATTTTTCTGAATCAATAATGGTTTTTGTCCTCTAAGGACACCTTATCCATGTAACAATAACGATCTACCTTCACTGAACATGTAATTATTTGCAGATAGTATACTCTATGATTTATCTATACTATCTCCTTTAAGCCTCACCATACCAGGGTATGTTTTAACAGATAAGAAAATTGAGGCTTAGAGAAGTTAAGTACCTTGCCAAAAGACACATGAGAAAAAGTCCAAGTGAGAATTTTGATAGGATCTTCTTTGACTTCAAATTCATGAATATAATCTTCATACAATACTGTCATCTTTTGCTGCCAGGAGTATACCATTTATCATATCATTCTCAAATATATATATATATATGCTGTCCCATTCCTTTGCCAGATGTGAACTTCTTGAGGAAGAGATTTTTCCTATTAATCTTTAGTTTCAACAACATAAGCTAAGACCTACACAGCAACCAATCTAATATTGTTGAACTAAACTAATTACATTTTCTGAATTCAGATACAGAATACCTATTCTTAGAGACAGGGATATAATACCCTATAGGATGAATATCGTGTGTGTGTGTGTGTGTGTGTGTGTGTGTGTGTGTGTGTAGAAATTGTGTTATGCCTCATTTTCTCCATGTATAATAATAGTTGCCTAGGTTTGATAGGAGAATTAAATCAATTAGTGTGTATAAAAGAGCACTTAGGCCAGTGCCTGACATATTGTGAACATTTAACAAATGTTAGCTATTATTATTACTTATATATAGCATATGATAGTATTCTGACATTTTGATCTCATATGAGTTCATTTTGATCTTTAGATTCTTAAAATTATTGACACTACAAAGAGTTGTATCTATGGGTTACAGCTATTGTATTGTCCATATAATAAATTAAAACAGAGAACATATAAACGTATTTAATAATCTAATACTATTAATCACCCCATGCATGTTGACATAATGTTTATGAGTTATAACTACTTTTTTTAAAAAAACAAAAAATAAGGAGGAGGTCATTCTTTTTTTCAAGTCAATTTTTGCTTTGTGATACCAAACCTTATGTAGTTTCTAAAAAATGTATTTCATACCAGTAATGCAAAAGACAAATCTTATCCTATAATAGCATTTTTACTGAACATAGTTTTGAGCTTAAAGATGCCTTGAAACAAGATCAAGAAACCCTAGGGTTCTTTAGACAACATATTGAGAACTGATATATTATAAAAACGTTTCTACAAGTGGGCTGATTCTCTGGAGTTTTGAACACCACTGACTACTATCAAGTTATTATTTGGGTATGTATCTAATTTTACATTCCGCAAGGTTTGAGGATGTAATATTGTTTACCTTGGAAAGAACAGATGTAGTTTTCTACCCATTATGGTAAGAAAATGGTAAAGTAAGCACCATTTTTCTCTAAACAGCTACAGAGCCATTCTGTAAACTTACCTTTGCCCTGCTTTATTCATTAATGTGCATGGAACCAGATTTGAAAGCACAGAGTTTAAAATTAAATAAAAGAAAATCAGACTTCTGTTTACCTAGTTTTCTAGGAAACACTCTCAGGAGACACATAGTCACAATAAATGTGAAAGACAGGAAGGAAGGAAGAAAGGATGAAAGGAAAGGAGGGAGGGAGGAAAGGAGGGAGAGAGAGAGGAAAAAAAGGAAGGAAAGAAAAAAAGAAAGATCCTTCCAAACAGTATGTTGTTTAGATATTTGGCTAAAAGTGTTTTTAAAATGTTGACTTAAAACATTGATAATACAAAGCAAAAATATACTAAAAATATTTTAATCAATAAATATTGTTTCAGGAAATTGTTTTTGAATTATATTTTTAAAAGAAGAGTAAAACATTTTGATACCTTATCTACCAAACTCAGATTGAATTTGTTCATTTTTCAATATTCTTTCCCACTAAATTTGAGTACCGTGATTTTCCAGGAAACAAGAAAATCCTCATTTAAAAGAACTCTAAATATAGAAAGTATATATATATATATATATATATATATATATATATATATATATATGTATATATGTATATATATGTATATATACACATATATATATATATTTTTTTTTAATTTATGAGGGAAGGGACACATGCACAGTCTAGTGTTGAACATATCTGATGTGTTAACAAAAAAATATTGCATTAATACAATTTTGTGTCATTTATCTTTGCATTCAAAGATCCTAAAACAGGATTTAACACTGTAGCAACAATAACACTATTGATATTTGTTTAGTGATTGTTCTATGCCAGACACTGTCCTAAGCACATTAAACACATTTACCAATTTGTTCCTCACAACATGTTGTGGTAGATGTGGCTAACCTCATTTACAGATGCATTAACTGAAGCGCAGATAAATTAAATAATTTGTCCAAAGTTACAGAGACCATTAGTTTGGAATCAGAGTTTGATCCCACACAACCTCTATCTTAAACCTGGTCTCTCTGCCCACCAGAGGGTATTGCCAACCCTAGTAAAGAGTGAATGTTAAATGAGGGAGTTAAGTTCATATTGTTTTTCTTAAAATTTTAACATAATCTTGTTTTCTCTGTTTAATTTATGTTAGAAAATAGTTGAGTGGTCATTTAGATGCCATCAAAGAATGACAAAAATAAAATTCTACAGGCTGCATAACCAGTGGCTAACAACATGAATTGAAAGCCAGGAAATGATACTATATTTCTAGTCCTACCAAGTAGCTATGTGTTTATAGTACAACTTTACACATCATTTCACAGTAAATTCCTCCAAATTTTCCTATCATCTCCTTCCATTGCTCAGTAAATAGGTTCTAACCAAAAATTAAGTTGTAACCAAAAAATAGGTTGCAATGAAAACTGTCTTGATTGCATGGATATTTCTAATTAATTTGATTAGTAATTCAACAGGATTATCTATTCCGATATTATTTAAATTTAAAGAGTTTTGAATTAATTGAATTTTCAACAAAAATGTATCTTTATTGTTCATCAGACAGCTCCATGTGACTTTTCAATTGAGAACTTTTTTTAAAGATTTATTTTATTGCTTTTGACAGGGACAGAGACAGAGAGAAGGAGGAGGGCTGAGAGTAGTCTCCGTAGTTGTACATCATCAGTTTTCAAAATGGTTTTGTTCCACACAGGTGGGCAGGGGATGTGCAGGGCAGGAACTGGGCTGGGGGCCTCCTGCATGGGAGGCACACCCCCTTGAGCCAGGGGCCAAACTGAGGGGTAAGAACCAAATTGGGGGCCACCTACATGGGAAGCACACCCCAGTTCAGCATATGGGTCTGAAGGGGCTGGAGCCGGGATTCAATCCTTGGTCCCCAGGGCTTCAAAGTGACTCTTCATCTGCTGAGCCATCCTTGCTTCCCCGAACTTTTTCTTTTTGCAACATTTTCAGAGTTGAAAAAACATTTTGTTCATCAACTTCCTCTTCCTCTTTTATGCGTCTCTAAGAACAGTACCAACTTCAAGAGGTGCTCTTACCAGAAACTCGAGGTCTTCTGAAATGTGTTTTCATCACCTCCTTTCTCAATTGTTTGCTACTAACTCTTCAATTCTCCTATAAATCTCCTGTTAATCTCCTATAAATACATCATCCCTGCTCCACCCCACTGCCTTGATTACGGCTCAGACCTCCTCACTGTCTCTGCTATTACTCAAGCAGCCTCTTTCTTAGCAGGCATCCTCTTGCTTTGGCTTCCCTCTAACACTTTGCCAGGTGAGGCTATCTATCATCAGAGATGATCTTTTCAAACTATGAATCTAATCATGTACTACTAAGTTTAAAATCTTTAGTGACATTCCATTTTCACAGAATAAAATTAACACTGCTCATCATGATGTGCAATATCACATACCATCTTCTCCAGCTCACCTTTCTTTTTTAAGTTTTAAATTCCTCTTCTCCTCCAAACTCTTAAACACTTCTCTAGTCATTGTAAAGTTTGGGAAATCACCATGTATGCCCCACATGTTATCATTTTGTACACAAGCCTGGCACTTTGTCATCCAGCTTCCCTACCTCGCCCCTACTCACTTTTTACAATACATCTCCTGTCAGAAGCTTTCTGTAACCTTTCTATTCCACAGCCTCTGTCTTCCCCCAGGTTGGCATCTTGTGCCATACACCACCATGGCAGGCAGTGCTAACTTTGACACATGCCTTGTTGCTTTGTTTACTTGTCTGTTTTCCCCATGTAATAAAAAAACCATAACATACTTATCTTTGTATCTCCAGTGCCTAGTACTGTACCTGCCATATAGTAAGTTTTCAATAATTATATGTGTAATAACTCAACATTATAAATAAAATTATGTTAGCATTGCTTTCCTTTTCCTTTTTTATGTTTTAAAGAGATTAAACATTTTGGTGCATAGCTAGTAATATATTTTCTTAGTTTAATTAGTGACTTTATCTCTGAATTCTTTAAAAAGGTGTAAATAATAATTATTTGAATAAAAACCAATCAAGTTATAAGTTTAATATGGGGTAATTTAAAATACTACTAAGAGTAGCTCAACTGTAAGAAGCTAAAAAACAATAAAGTAAAATCTCATTGCTAATAAAATGGTTGGAATTGCTGATTTTTAAAATATAGTACCCTGTGATCCCTTAACATAATTCTCAAATAATTCATTCAAAAATTAATTTCAAAATAAAAGAGTTTGTCCAGGCTTAAATGTGATTGAAATAGCATTTACTCAAATATTTTAAAATCTGGCTGCATGGTTAGAGGATGCTTGGAGAATTTCAATTCATCTGTCCATGTATGACACGGTGCTCTTCAGGTCACTGTTGCAGAATTAGCCTTACCTGGATTTAAATGTTAGTTCTTTGTGACTTTCTAATTGTGCAAGTTTGGGGCAAATTACTTAACCTTATTGAGCCTTTTTTCCCCCCAGTGGTAAAACAGGCTCAACCATAGTTTCGACCTCTTAGGTTGGTGGGGGACTGATATAAGATAAAGTGTAAATAGAACTAAATGCATTGCCAGACACAGTAAGACTCTGTAAGTGATTCCATTTGTGGATCTTATCATTTTTATTACAACTTTAATATTATATTTAAAAGTTATCATCTTTTGGAACATAACTGAGTTTATTTTATTCAAACCCACATATGCCTGGCAGCCCTCTGTAGCATTATCAGCCATGTCTTAAGAGGCATGGAAGTACTTACAGCATCTGGCTCTTCTAAACCAGCTGGACTGTTTAATAAACCCTACCTCCTGCTTTCCAAATTTCCAAAGTAAGTGTGAAACTCAGAGGGGATTCAAGGAAAAGACACTGTTGGCATGGAATAAATAATAGTTTATGATTATACAGGGTCACAATCCACTGTCTTTCTCAAGATGATAAACTCTTGATTAACAATAACTGTTTTTGCCTAAATTACTCTATCAAGACTTTCAGAGATGAGTTCTGTACTTAATACTGGTGTGGGATCACATGGTTAGCAGTACCTGCATGAAGAATGAGTTGACTTATTTTGGAGATAAGGACATGCAAACAGACTGGATAAAGTCCAGAATGGGGTAATGATGAGGACTGCCAGCCAGGCGTATTGTAACTACAATCACACATGATTCTTGCTTCCCAATAACTGGTTATCAGAAACCAAGAAAAGGATTGAAAGAACACTGGATACAGGAAAGATATTTTGTTGTCCCATAATGCTGGGCACCTCTGTCACTGTTTGTATCACATTTCTCCTTCTATTAAACTATTTACATAACTGTGTCATCAACTCTATGTTATTGTGAATTCATATAAGCAGGTTTTATATTCAGTGTTGCTGTGTATGTGAGGCCAAAGATGAGTAATTCAATTACGAACACAATGTCCATACTCAAACCCATCTTAAAATAGAATGCTAAATTCTGATATGTGCATTAGATATGAGACATTAGCAAAATAAATGTGAATACCAACTGGAAAGCCACAACAGATGAAACCACTGTGATAATAGAAGAAGATTGTCACATTTTTTTCATTTTTAAGAGGAAGAAGAGGTTAAAAGTAAAGTTCTAGAGTAATTATCACTAGTCTTCAGTATTTAATAAGAGTAGAGGTAATCAGTTTCTTGGATAGAAATGTAAGTGGTCCTATTCCCAAAACTCCATTCAAGGTATCGCAAGTGAAGTAAAAGTGATAAAAAAATATAAAATAAATTAGGCAGGATAGAAACTTATTTGTAGATAACTCACTCTAACTGAGTAGCATGTACGAAAAACTAGTTGAATCAAATATCTGATGTCAATTTTTTTTTGACCACTGACTAAGTGTCTCTAGAAAAGAAATGAGAGGAGTGAAATGTGTGAAAAATGTAATGAAGCCTATAAAATAGTTGGAGACTCCTGCTATTCTTAGAGAAGCTAGAGTACATGTTCATTCACATGTGAGTATTTTTAAAGTCGATCCTCTATAACCATTAGGATTTCAATAAGCTATTCAGTATTTATATCAACTTATTAGAGAAAACAAGATTCAATCCCCTGAGAACTAGAAAGAAAGGGGAAATATGAAGCAATAGAAAGAAGAAACTAATAAAGTAAAACAAGAAAAAACTAAAAATGCTAATCTTTTAAAAAATTTTAAATTGCTTAATATGTCTTCTATAGAAGAAACTGAGGAATAGTATATTAGCTCAAAAATAAATTGACAGAAAAAAATAAATTGCGTTCTTAAAACCAGGATCTCTGACTAATGGTTATTTTATTGAGTGTGTGTGTGTGTGTATGTATGTATGTGTGCATGTATGTATATATATATATATATATATATGCTCTTATTTATAAGGGTTAGAAATTGAACATCTAAAGTACTATATGTAAAGCTTTAGTTGGTATGTTCAATTTCTACCCCTCAGAAATAAGAGCACAGTTCTTCTTTCATGTATAAGTCTCATAAATATGAAGTTAAAAGAAAATAAGACAAAAAGGGGATGTGTATAGAGACAAGCCTGTGCTTTCTTAAAGAAAACTTAAAAATAATTTTCATCAAGTACAGTCATACCTTAGTATTCAACTGCTTTGAAACTCGTAGAATTTGGTATTTGACACATTTTGACGTGAAAATTTTGTCCCAGTACTTATCATTTGTTTGGCACTCAATGTGCAAGCGAGAACTTGTTGGTGTCAATTGTCTGGAGACTCCCTATCCTTTCCAACCCAAACAAGGGTCACATGTTAGATACATAGTAGCTCTTGCCCTGTGCACAACCCCTTGAGGTCTTATCTTAGCTCTGTGGTCATTTAGTGTATTTTTTGCATTGGGAACACATTAAATCTATTTACATTATTCCTTATGGGATAAATTTTGTCCCAGTACTTGTCATTTTTGGTACTCATTGTACCTCATGTAACCAATTAACAACAAGTACTGAGGTGCCGCTGCATTGCTTAAAATCTTGTACAATTTTAGCTCACCAGCTAGAGAGAAAAGGGGCTGGATGTGAAGTAGGTGTTACTCTCCAAAAGTCTGTCAGTCAGTGGGGGCTAAGTAGGCAAATAGAGAATGTGTAACAGTGATGCCTGGTGGTGGATGTGGAGGATGAAGTCACAAAGAAACCTGGATAAGGCCTGGGAAATCCAGACACTTGCCAGGGCAGAATTATAGGGAGAAAAATACAATTATAGATTAAACTTAGTACAAGCTAGGGGTTCACGGAGTCAGGTATATGACATTAACTTTCTTACTGATGGAAATAGGTGGCAATCACAATGGTAGTAGGATGCTTAATGTTTTCCTTTGGCTTCAAGTATTAGCCTGGAGAGTCAAAAGATTTGGGCTTAAAAGTCTACTGTGTATAGAATCATAAAAGTGTGGTATTATCATAAAAATGTACACATAAATCATTGAAACAGAACAAAGCAGCCAGAAATAAACCCACAAATATATGTTAGTTAACTTACGACAAGGGAGCCAATAGTATACAATGAGGAAAAAAGACAGACTCCTCAAGAAATGGTGTTGGAAAAATTGGACATCCACATGCAGAAGAATGAAAATGAACCACTATCTTACAGCATATACCAAAATAACTCAAAAAGAATTAAACACTTAAATGTAATAGCTGAAACGATAAAACTCCTAGTAGAGAAAATAGACCGTAAGCTCTTTGAATATTACACAAAAAACAAAGACTATAAAAGCAAAAAGGAAATCACTATAACTAAATCAAACAAAAAATCTTTAACACAGCAAGAAATAACTATCAACAAAATGAAAAGACAATTTACTGGATAGAAAAAAAATATATTTATAATTCTATATATGGTAGTGGGTTTATATCTAATACACACACACACACACACACACACACACACACACACACAAATAATTCAACACCAAAAAAAAAAAAAACCTAAAACAAAAACAAAAAAGAACATTCCAATTAAAAATGGGAAGAAGATTTGAATAGACATTTTTTTCAAAGAAGATACACAAGTGGCCAATAGCTACATATAAAGATGCTCAGAATCACTAATTATCTGGGGATGTAAATCAAAACCATAATGAGATCTCATTTCACACCTGTTAGAAAGACAAGCTATAACAATTGCTTGTTAGGCTATGGAGAAAAAGGAGCACCTATGCACTATAGGTGGGAATATCAATTGGAAACCAATATGGTGGTTCCTTGGGAAATTAAAAAATATTACTACCATGATTCAGGAATTCCACTTCTGGGACAATACCAGAAGAAAAGGAAAACGATAACTCAAATAGACATATGCAGTAGTATCCAATGCAGCATTATTTATGATACTAAAGATACTGTAACAACCTAAGTGTCCATTCATCAATGCATAAAGAAAACATGGCATATATATATATATATATATATATATATATATAGAGAGAGAGAGAGAGAGAGAGAGAGACAGGGAGTGAGAAATACAAATAGCATATAATCTCAATTATAAGTGGAATATTAGGAAAATGTTTATAAAGATGAGGGTAAGGGTTGGCAAAATAGGTGAAGGTGATCAAAAAGTACAAACTTTCAGAATTAAGATAAATAAGTCATGAGGAATTAATGTACAACATGGAGACTATAATTAATGATGCTATCTTACATATTTGAAAGTTGTTAAGATAGTAGATGTTAAAAGTTTTCATCACAAGAAAACAAAATATGGTAACAAATGTTAACTGGATTGATTGTGGTGATCATTTTGCAGCGTATACAAATACTGAGTCATTGTGCTGTACAACTAAAGCTAATAGGTTAAAGTCAATTATATCTCAATAAAAATAAATGCTACTGTATGACTTTTGACAAATTTTTACCTCTGAATCTTTACTTTTAAAGGTTTATAATAATAACTTGTATATTATTGAGGATGATCATGAGAAAATACATGTGCAGTGTCCAATAAAATATTTAAATGGTTTATATAGTATTTATGTTGACCTTATTCTCATGATTGTCAATTGTTTCTGTTGTTTTCTCCTCCCTAAAACAAGACTAGGATCAAACTGTGAACTAAAACTGAACTTACCAGGAGAGGATAAGTGGCCCTAGCTTCAACATACAGGACATAGGAAGCAGAATGATTGCATGACTAACCGTGCAAGGACTAACATGAATTTCTCAGTTGAGAAAAAATATATAATTTTCATTTTACTCCAAGTATTTGTTTTCATCTGCTTTTCAGCATGTTATTAAATGTACTTGGCAAGATACAAGGGTATACATTATTTGATTGCCATTTCCCAAGGAGAAAAAGGGGTTAGAAAAAAACAAACAAACTTACTATTCTATTTGATTATAACTGTCAGGCTAGTAGTATTTCATGATTTAAAGATTCAGTTTTTCTGTTTTAAAAATTGATTAATAAAATACTCTCTAGTTCATTTATTCCCAAATAAACCTAAGAATGTGGTGTTGATGTCACAAAGATTGCATTTTTGTATTTAGTAAATACTTTTGATTTCTTGCCTACCTAGACAATTTTTCATAAGATTGGTGAGAACTGAATAAATTATACCCTGAGATTAGAACAACAGGGGCAAAAATGCAAATGAAAAAAAATTTTATAACATCGAAAAACATTTATGCCTTGTATTTCTTCATCAGTGAACTAAAGGCTTAAGAATCATGTACACATCTAACTGTAAGCAGAAAAACAATAGAAACAAATCATTGAGAATAATAATCAAAACTTTTGAAACATAATTAAAAAATTTATGACTAGTAATAATGAAATTAAATGAAAGGCAAATGATATTCTGGGAAAATATTTGTGACAAATATGCTAATTGAATTATAACATCCTCTACATACAAATTTTTAAAGATAAAAGAAAAAATTTAAATATCACCAAATGAAAATATAAGCTAATGAAGAAATAAAAAGCTGAGTCTGACTTAACTCTAATCAAATAAATTAAAAGTGATCAAAGAAGTAACATGTTTTCATCAGATATTATGGTGTCCATAGATACAACTGTACAAAAATTGTATTACCAAACATCTCATGGAATTTATGGATCACTAAAAAATATATGTTGATACATTCAAACTGCTAGAATATGGAGAAGTTAGATTAATATTTAACATTTATTAAAATTCTAGGTTTTTTAAAGAAAACACAAAAGCCAATGTGCTTACATGGTGGTTCTTACTTTCTTTTGCTTTAACAATCACAGAAATTGTTGTTCCTCCAAGCTCAGAATAAATACTAATAGCACTTACACATGGAGGTGTGACAAATAAATACTCATTTGCCACTGACGTTCATATTATGTAATTTATTTTTTTTTAATTTTTAGAAAAAGAAACATTATAAAAAGGAACCAATGTTTCCTCAAAGCAGGGAGTAGCTATGGTAACTAATAGCAAATGGACATACGAA
>PVKE010033337.1:0-17985 GCA_004027555.1 Craseonycteris thonglongyai
TAATTTTATATATAAAATAAACATATTAGTATCAAGTACTCTTTTAGAAAATTGAAATTTATTTTTACTCATTTAATTTTCACAACACTATGATATAGAACTATTATTATCACTACTTATAGATAGAAAAACTCAAGACACAAAGAGTATAAGTGATTTGCCCAAAATTCCACAGCAAGTAAGTACTGGAATCAGATTTGAACCCAGATACTCAGTCTTCAGAATCACGCTCATAATTATCCACTCCAGCTTTCTTGTACCTCCTCTGCCAGTGCTTCTTTAGCAGTAATGCAATATAATTGAGTCTTAACAAAACCCACAGAGATCATCAGCTCTGAAACCATCGTAGTTCCCATATCTCAGTCATATAACAAATCACAGCAGGCTCACAATTGGTGAATTCAGCCAAAACTCATAATTCCATTAATATGATCATTGAACTGAAAAGAATTTTTCAAATTGTGAGTTAATGCCCATTCATGACCAGTATTTTGGAAAACAAAATAAAATAAAATAAAAAACACCAAGGCATTATAAGTAATAGAGGTAAAGTGTGTGTGTGTTTGTGTGTGTGTACTCGATTCAGAAATGATTTATTAGCTGAAGGTTGAGGTTAAAAGAAAAATGAAAAAAGTTTTTTAAATCTTTGTTTAAGGATCAAATGAATCCTACATTTAATAAGTTAATTCAGTAATGCCAAGATGGCTCAGCAGGTTGAGTGCTGGTCATGTAGCCCTGAGGTCTGAGGATCAAATCCCAGCCCCAGACCCTGCAGACCCATATGCTGAACTGTGGTGCATGGTTCTCCCAGTTTGGTTCTCACTGGGGCAAGCCTCCTATTTGGGAGGCCCCCAGTTGGGCTCCTACCCCTGGTGGAAGGCCCCTACACTGTTCCCTCCCTGAGCAGCTCTGCCCCCACCTGTGGAACAAAACTATGTAGAAAATTAATGATCTGCAACTGTGGAGACTGCTCTGGGCCCTCCTCCTTCTCTGTCTCTCTCTGTCTCTCTCTCTCTCTGTCTCTCTCTCTCTCTCTCTGTCTGTCTCTCTCTCTCTCTCTCTCTCTCTCTCTCTCTGTCTGTCAAAATAATAAAAATAGATCTAAGGGAAAAAAAAGGACTTCATTCTATTGCCTACCTGTTAATTATATATCACTATCAATAACAATTGGCACTGGACCATCCTATTTTAAATAGGAAATCATGGAGTTTCATCTAAACCAGATAGAGTATGTCCAGATTTATAGCTGCCACTTAGACTGTCTGTGAGAAGGTAATGAGGTAGGAGTCTTGAAAATTAACCCTTGACAAATCCCAGATGGGTTCATGCCATTGGTTATTTAATCAGCAATCACATTCTCCACCAATACCACTGAAAGAGCATTCATCCTTACTAAAACACTGGACACTGAAAAAAGCAACTAAAGGTACCAAAGTTTCAGCTACTTCTCACTCTTTAGTTCAATGTTCCTTTTTCTGCCTGCATAGTGCACTAGCCTGATATTTTTCTTTGTTCTTATGGATGTATAACTAGCTTCCTCCCACAGATCTCTTGCATGGTGAGAACAGTACAGACTCTTAAACATTATTCTTCTCCCACAGATGTCAAATCTGCATGAGCATGCAATAATGAGTGCTGGGCTGTGGGTGGCAGAGAGAAGATCAAGGCAGTCATAGGCAAGATCAATTTCTTTGTTGTAATTATAAATGGCCTGAATACTCCTAAGGGGCCATAATTATGAGACATGCCTCTAGTTCAGCCAAGCTGTCCTTTACATTTGACCACACACCCACTGTGGTCAGAACTCCACGTGAGGTATGGTGGGAATTATGGCTTTCACATTCCAGGAACTTGCAATTCAGTGATGGCAAATTGCAAAAGAAGGCAAATTGATGTGATAAAAAGATATCACCTCATACTATAGAAAAAAGAATAATTTTTCAAAAGTTTTAAAAATACAAACTACATTTTATTTTAAATTCACAAGAATAAATGATATATACTTATAAAACATTTAATTGTTTATATTTTAACATTTATTGAGATTTGTGGATTTTGAATAATACGTTTTTATTTATTTTTTGTTTCAGTTCTTTTGAGGAAAGATGGCAAATGTTGACTTACGCAAACAAATAATTATAATAAGTTTAAAATTTACATTTTCTTTGGAAGAAAAAAAACATGGATAGTGGTGGAAATGCAACGAAGCAGCAGTTACTCTAGATAAAGCACAGAAGTATAAACCACGGTTGAACTTTAAAGATGAAGATGAAGGAGTCTTTGATTTTTTTCCTAATTCTTCTAATCAAAGCCTCGATTGCAATATTTGTTTTCAACCACTAAGAAACACTATAAAAATGAAGTCCTGTGTATTTATGCTCATTTAAAGTATTTATGATGGAAAAAATTACTATCACCCAAAGTTATAGTTATCTAATATGTGAATAATGCTTTTGCATAGATTTGCACCCCACAAGTTTTGTGCAGTATGTGATATAGACTGTGTCCTAGAAGAAGAGATGTATTCAAGTTTCATTGGCAGTTTTTGAAGATATAATACTGATACCCAGGTTTTGTGATTCCAAATTTTAATCATTGTTACAGCAAGAACTGATGAATTTAGGTTTTAGTGTGTGATTGCATGCATCCTGTAAGTGAGCAAGAAATCATTTTCACAGATCTTCAGAAATGTGAACTATTTGAATCAGCAAAGAAATCCAATAATAAGAGTTAATACTATTGTCTGACTGAATTCATGATTTCTCCTACAGTTAGCACTCCACAACCAGATGCCTCATTTTCTAAAACCAATATATTATCGTCAGTATCAACAACAATTTCAGAAAACATCTCACAGTCTCAAGGTATGACTTCTGTATGTATGGGTGCAAACTTGCTTTTTTAACCCCTTCTCACCAAGAAAGCTGTGCCAATCTTAAAAAAAAGAAGAAGAAACAACAACAAAAAAAACAGCTTTATTTAGGTATAATTGATATACAAAAAAATGCACATCCACAAAAAGGCGGGGTAAGGGCCACAAAGAAACTTTTGGGTGTGAAGGATATATCTATTGCCCTGATTGGGGTGATGGTTTCACGGGTGTTATGTCCAAACTCATCAAATTGTAAACTTAACTCCCTACCAATCGGGATTTGCAAATCAGAGCTCCTTACCTACAGATCCCAGAGGCTTACTTAAATGGGGAGGAGGAATAGAGACAGGATTATGAGGATTGGCACACATCAACCAAAGATGATTTATGTTTACTTGTTTTTTTGTTTTTAATAATAGGCAATTTTGAGAATGCAAAAAATGCAAGCCCTTCTTCAACCAGTCCCTCTTATTCCAGTAAGTAACAGACATCTCTTCATTGATGGCAATGGATATGCAGAATGTTTGAATGTTACCATTAAGGGAAGGGATTTGACTATGAATAGACTGTTACCAGCTCTACTGAACCTACAGTCTCATGATAATCCTCTCTAACTGCTACGTGCTTTGATAATTTTTTACTTGTGAGTCTGGTTTTAATGAGCACACCTTTGGGACAGTTTTCTTAGCCTAGTGCTAAGCAATTACCACCAAAAGTCAAAGTGAATTGATGGGGCTAGTATCAGATAAGCCAAAATGCACAGCCAGAGGTCTCCATTAAAAAAAAATGAATTGTTCACCCTTATAGAATTTTGCCTAAGTGCTAAAAATGGCCTTTGAAGAAATTTTTCATTTTAGGGGATGCTGGGATGGCTCAGGGGGTTGAGCACTTACTTTGCAGCCCTTAGGTCCAAGGACTGAATCCCAGTCCCGGCCTGAGCAGACCCATATGCTGAACTGGGGTTTGTCTCCAGTTCAGTTCTTGCCTGGGCCCATGCAGACCCAGTTCCTGCCCTGGAAAGTCCTCACACCCACCTGCGCAATGAAATTATATCAAAAACTAATAATGTACCACCGCTATGGAGACTGCCCTGGGACCTTCCCCCTCACTCTGTCTCTGTGTTAAAAAAATCCCAATAAAAATAAATTTAAAAAAAAGAAAGAAATGTTCCATTTTAGCCAAAATAGATGTATGCCATATATATACATGTACACTAGAACTGAATAGAGAATATTGATTAATTTTTGTAGAAATTAAAAATAAGATAAATATAGTAATATGTGAAGCTGGGACGATGATCTTAGGTTTAGGTTAGACATTCCATTCAATAGGTCAGCACTGCATATATTTCCTGGATGATTCATGGCTTTCTCATTTCCGGAGGAACTGATGATCTCACTCAAGGCCTAACCTGAACCCAGCAGAACTACTTAAAACAAATATTTAGCCATAACAATGGAAGTGTCAACCACCCTACAAATGAATTTGGTAACTATTCTCATTCTCTGAAAAACATGAGGCACTAGAAAGCAAGCATTTGAGAATACCTAATTGAATAGTAACTATATCTTCTATATCTCTAGTTATATTTCTAGGACAGTATTTTCCTTTCATCACTATTGTTTTAACCCAGGAAATGACTGTCAGAAAAGAAGGCAGATGTTAAAATACAAAACAGCAAAACACTCTTCTTAGTAAAAACAGGAAAATCTCACCCTAATTCTGACTACACACTCCCCCAAACATTTACACACACACATGCACACACGTATACGTATACATCTTTTCTTGAACCATGTTGTTTGTGTTTAGAAATCATATACACGGTAATATCTCATTATATCCATTTGTATTACCTTATGCCTTTTCTAGTTCTAAGATATTATTATAGAAAGATATTTGTGAGTTTTTAGAAAACCAGCTTTATAGCTAGAGCAGTTCCCATGTGGAGCTTCCATCTCCTCACTCCTCCAGTCTCCATGAAGGTGGGGAACTGTTACCCTTAGGTTTGAATTTTTACTTCAGAAAGGCTACAAGACTGACATCAAGTGGATACGTCAGAAATGACAACTGGAGCAAAATTCATAGATCACATATATCTTTGCTTAAAATAATAATATTTTAATAGAATGATGTTTAAAGAAAAAAAGCATGCATGCTTTTTCTCAGTTCATAAACTATTTATTGTGAAATTCAAAAGCCACTCTAACTGACAGTGTCTCCAATACTTCTTAGGTGTTATTTTGCCGGTGGTTATTGCTTTGATTGTAATAACACTTTCAGCATTTGCTTTGGTGGGTTTGTATCGAATATGCCGAAAGACAGACCCAGGTAGGTAACGATGTTTTGTTTCATTTTGCTTTCCTGAAAGGAGAATGCACATGTTCAGTCTAAACTTAAATTTAAACTCTTAAGGGGATAGAGGAATTATAGGGGAAAAAATGCCACATCACTTGATTCCAAAACTAGAGACAAAGGGGCAGAGAAATCCATTGAATGCTGGTAAATATAAGGAGTAGGAATTAATTAACTACGTGACAAATACTATCAAATAGGGACAGATTCTTTTTAATGAAATAGCCCCAGTTTTGTGGGTGGTTGGGGGAATATGGTCGTAAAGAACACAGAAAATGACATCCATTATCAATGGTCAAGATTTGTTCCTTTCCCATATAACAGATGATAAAGGGAAACTTGTTAAGAATGTAGTTTAGGGGCCCATAATATCAAGAAGAATGTTCTATGACTTCTTTTCTTCCTGGGAGGCATAGCTTCCTTCCAATGAAGGTGCTTTTCATGACTGTGTGCTGTTAATTGAACACTATTCCAATTTTTAGTGGGATTCTAGTTTGAAATTCTTTATTATTCTCCTTCATCTCTAATTTCTTATTTTCTTTAAAATGACACTGGTCTCTTTTAAACATCCTTCCACGTTGTTTTCTTTTCTTTTTTGCTGTTTTATCTTCTTCCTGCCTCTTAAATATTTGATTTCTATAATTACATTATATTTCTATTTTTTCATAGAGTTTTAATTTTAGAATTGATTTAGATTTACAAAAAAAAAAAAGTTGCAAAGATAGCTAGAGTTCACATATACCTCACACCTGTTTTCTTTATTGATGTGGTATATTAGTCACAATTAATTAACCAAATTGGTTCATTATTATTAACTGAAGTCCCTACTTTATTTGGATGTCTTTTAGTCTGTTTTCAATCTTCTTTATTTCCTGTTCTGGGAATCTGAGCTCTGGCTTTATTCGACATTTTATCTGAATCTTTCTTCAGTCTCTGTGTCTCAGCAATTCTCCTTCATTATCTTAAACATTAAGCTGTCATTACAGTCCAGACCCCTGCCCTACTTGTGTAATGTAGTGTTTTATACCCCTGCCTTCATTCATACTGTTCCTTCTCCTAGAATGTCCAGCCCACCACTTAACTTTTATAACATACCTAATCTTCAGTTTATCCATTAGCATCTAGCACAAACACCAATTTAATGTATCCTTGTATAACACACCATCGCTTTAAACACAGTGGAGTGCTCTCACTCTGAATTCTATAGAAATTTATAAAATTATTCATCACACTTTAGTATAGTTACTTCTCTGTGTGCCAGTTTCCTTTTAGTCTGTAACAAAAATGCCATAGACTGGGTGGCTTAAACAATAAACATTTATTTCTCATAGTTTTAGAGGCTCGCAAGTCCAATCAGGGTGCTGTCAGATTGGGTGTCTGGTGAGGGCATTCTTCCCTGGTCTATAAACAGCGGCCTTCTCGCTGTGTCTTCACATGTTAGAAAGGACAGGAGAGTTCTCTGTGGTCTTTTTCATAAGGGCCCAAATCCCCTGAGGACTTAGCTCTCATGACCTAATTGCTTTCCAAAGATCCAACATGCTAAAATATTATATTGGGCATTAAGATTTAACATATGAATTTTAGGGAGACACAAACATTCAGTCCATAACATCAGGCAACCTCTCCAGTCATAAGACACATACTGTTCACAATGCATCATACATAATATAGAGCAGAGCCTTACTCTGTGCTTGTTGAGTACAATTGTCAAGTTTTCAGTAAAATAGAATCTCACCATTCCTCACTTTAATTCTAAATATTTCATGAACAGAACACTACCTAGGTCTCAAATATTGTTAAAAAAAATAAAAATCAATGATTTTTATAAGATATGTAAGGCACACTGTTCTTTGTTTAGCACATGGGCAGCATGCCCCCGGGACACTAATGAATGCTGTTCTGGAAGCATCACCTAACCAGGCACTGCTCAGACAGCTTGCTGTAAGAGCATGACAGTGCACCAGGGAAAGTTAGGAGACCAAAACTCTAGTGTTCATTTTAGCTCCTGGTGGAAAATAGGTAGAAAACAAATCAATGACTTTCCCTTTGGGAGTTACTGAATAAACTTCTTAATAATTTCTAAAATATGTTTTCTTACTCAGTTTCCAGAGGGGAAATAGCATTTTTATAAATCAGTTTAATTTCTTTAAGTTGCTAAACCACTAATTCTGTCTTTTATGGGCAATCAACCATCCAAGTTGAAGCCTGTGGGTGTTGACTACCCAGGCAAGGTAAAAAACAAACAAAGAAACAACAAACAAACAAACAACAACAAAACTAGTGTGCTAAAGCCATTTGTAAAAATACTTATTACTGAAAAACTGTTTTGCAGATAAGTTTTTTGTGAATTTGACATTTTCTGTCAAAGAGGACTCTATGGATGAGTTGGATCACTCAGGAAAAAATATATATATATAAAATTCTTTTCTTTTTTTTTTTTTTATTGTTTTTGGCAGAGAGAGAGAGAGATACAGAGACAGAAACAGACAGAGAGAGAAGGTGGAGGACCCAGAGCAGTCTCCACAGTTGCACATCATCGGTTTTTCCACATAGTTTTATTCCACAGGTGGGCACAGGGCTGTACAGGGCAAGAACTGGGCCAGGGTCTCACCCTTGTGAGAACTGAACTGGCGGCACTCCCCAGTTCAGCATATGGTTCCGCACGGGCCGGGGCCAGGATTCGATCCTCGGTCCCCGCGGCTGCAAAGTGAGCGCCTAACCCACTGAGCCATCCCGGCTTCCCCAATATATAAAATTCTTAACACTATAAAGAGTTATTCTAAAGGTATATAACACTTTATAACCAAGTTTGATGATTGTACCATTAGCCAAATCTACTTGGTTAGTGTTAACTTTGTCTTGCAAACAGAATTTATAACATTATTATCATTAAATTAATATCATTAAACCACAGATAATTGCTCTTCAATATATAGGTGAGACTTCATTAAGTTCAGCAAATCTGTAAACTTACTTGGCTCTCTGGAAGTCACACGAGTCAGAGGTTTCAGTATGAAATTGAACTGTTATTCTGAGCTTTAAGCTATATGAGAATAGCATATATTAAGAAAGCAGTTTGTTGGTATACACCTATTAAATGAACTCATATTACAGTATTTCAAGGAAAAATATTAAATAAACACACAAAACTATCAACCCATTTTGGAGCAAGGATATGCATATCATAGGTGATATACATTTAAGGTCAGACAATTAATTTCCCTAACTCATTCTAGAAAAAGTGCTATAAACCTCTTGCTAAATATCACTAGAGTCACCTTGGAAGTACTGTATTCCCTTGGGAAGCTATGTACTGACCCCAGCACCTAATCCATACTTCAAAGCAATTTTGGAATTCTTTTTCTGGAATGGCCATAAGAGCCCACTTCATATAACCCTTGATGCACTGTCATCAAAATGCCTTCATTTCAATATTTCCTTTATCTTCAAGTAAAGAAAAAAGTCATTGGGGGTCAGATTAGGTGACTAGGGAAGGTATTCCAATACACTCATTAATATTTGTTTACTGGCTATAAACTCCCTCACAGACAGTGCCATGTGAGTTGGTGCATTGTTATGATACAACAGGGGTGTCAAACTGGCAGCCCATGGGTCGCATGCGGCCCCCGAGGTAATTTTTTGTGGCCCACGATGCTCTGAAATAAAATGAAAATAGAAAAAAATTGTTATGAAGAAAATAGCATTTAGGGGAGATGGAGGCAATACTGTACACACAATTCCCTTGTTAACCCTTTAACTACTGAAGACGAGTATACACGTGGCCCAGTGCTTTTCCTGGGGGCCTGTGGGCGTGTATAAACGTGCTAAGTTCCGGGGACGTTTGTAAATGTGATGTGGCCTGCATGAATCTTGACTGTTGTGCCAAATGGCCCGTGTTTTAATTGAGTTTGACACCCCTGTGATACAAGAACCATAAATTGTTGGTGAAAAGTTTAGGTCATTTTCCTCTAACTTTTTCACACAACCTTTTCAGTACTTCCAAATAGTCAAGTTGGTTGACAGTCCAGTTGATACAATAATGAACAATCCCTCTGATATCCAAAAACGTTAGCATCTTCATTTTGACTCTTGATTTGGATTGATGGAACTTTTTTGGTCGTGGAGAATTGGCTGACTTCCATTGTGTACTTTAACACTTTGTTTCAGGTTTGTATTGGTATACTAATATTTTGTTACCAAACATCTTGCCTCTAGAAGGTCTTGACAAACTTCGATTCTCCTTTGCTGTTGTTCACCAGTGAGCTCCTTTGAGACCATTTTTGCACACACCTTTCTCATGCCAAGATTTTCAGTGAAGATTTTCCTGTTTATCAATGTTTCCTTGGTCTGCAATGCTTCTCAAAGTGAGCCAATGACTTCAATGTGCAATTTGACAAATGTTTGCTGTTTTAATCAGTTCTACTTGTTACTGGCTGCCCTGACCTCTCTTCATCACTTTCTGTCCCCTCAGAAAAATGTTTAATTCATTTGTACACTTTCATTTTCTTCATGGTGTTTTCTATATCGGCTTAGACTAACAAGTTCCTGATTTCACTTCCACTCTTGCCAAGTTTAACAAGAAATTTAATATTTGTTCATTGCTATAATTCAAACTCTGACATTTTTGTGAAAACATGAAACAACAATAATGAACAACACTTAGCAAGATGGCACCATACATGTACATGAACACAACTGTGAGACACTGATATACCAAGGTTATGACACCACACTGAGTTGTTTGTACAGTGCTGCCAACGTAAGTTCAGAGTGGCATGCTCTTGAACTTAATTTTCAGACCTCAAAGTATTTATAATAGAATTGGTTTTTAATGCTGTTAAAACCCTTCTGGGGGAAACTGGGATGGCTCAGCGCGTTAAGCGCTCGCTTTGCAGCCCTGGAGACCGAGGATCAAATCCTGGCTCTGGCCCAGGGGTGTGCCCCCAGCTCAGTTCTTGCCAGGGTCTATGTGGGAGGCTCCTGGCCCAGTCCCTTCCCTGTGTAGCCCTGCACTCACCTGTGGAGTGAAACTATATGGAAAACTAATGCTGTTAACTATGGAGACTTTGGGCCCTCCTCTTTCTCTGTGTCTCTCTGTCTGTTTCTCTCTCTGTCAAAAAAACCCAAAAAACAAAATACCCTTCTGATGGTGGGGAAGAAAAGGTTAGATTACTTGGTAAATAGCATATGGTACCATAAATTAAATTCTAGGGATTAAGTGTCATGTTGGGGTATCTTAACTAACATGACAGAAACAGAAGTAGCCAAACTATTAGAGGAAATCAAGGTCTTTGTGAAACAATAATGCTCAAAACCAGAAGAATTATATTCAAAAGACTTTCTTTATACAAGGGGAGACCCCCCCAAAACAAAATTTATTTATAAAATTGTGTATTTATTCTTATGTGTTTAAACTTCAGTCTTCTTCAAGGTATTCTTCATTTGATGCAATATACCTATCCAGACATTTTTTTCACTGCTCAGAACCATTTTTGAACTTGTTGATATTGATACCTTCTGCCATTTTTTATTTCACCTCTTCCATATCAGCCAAACATTTCCTTTGAGGACTTCTGTTATCCAGGAAACAAACAAACAAACAAACAAACAAATGTCACTAGGGGTGAGTTCTGGTGAATAGGAAGGAAGGGGCATGGAGGTCATGTCATTTTTAGTCAAAAACTGCTGAATACTTGGCAAGGGGTGGGCAGGTGTGTTGTTATGCCACTCATTGTTTGTGTAAATCACCCATCATGAAATGGGCAAACGCATTGAAAGAGTCTCCAAAAAATATTCACTGAAGCTAAATGCAGCCTCTCAAGGAAATGCCAGTTGGTACCTGGATGTAGATGGGTTCCTACAACACTCACCTAGTGGGGGAAACCTGCACTACAAGGAGCACACCCTCCAGAAGAGAATTTCTTTTTTTTTTTTTTGGAGTCCCTCCCTCATATATCTACTGACTAGAAATGGAAAAAATTCCAAGAGACAGGAGCGGAGTAGCAATAAATTAAAACCACAGAAAAATCAGGAACAAAACAAAGAGGACCTTAAGTGGTTACATTATATTGTTTGGCTAATAGGTCACAGTTAATGCAAGGTTTGACCACCACCAATGGCTCCTGAAGGCCACGTTCTTGTGCAGAATAAATCATCTGACTCTCACTCTAAGCCCACGTTGTTTTCTACCAGACCCTGTGGAGCAGCCTGGCAAAGCAGATAAAGGATTAGTTGCCATTAGTAGCCCTAAAGACATTTTGCAAGATTATTTATTTATTTATTTATTTTGGAAAGGCTGAATCAGTGGGATTCAGATGCAATTAGAAGCAATGTCTACATTATATTTTACCACAAATACAATGATTTGTGTCCCTGAAAAGAGTAACACATTGAGGAAAATCAGAAATTCAATTCTCTGACATAAAAAATAATCCAATACTTGGAGAGAATTTTTTTTCAGAGCTACTGATATAAACTGAGACATTTTCTGATTTCTGTGAACATGTGATAACAAACAGCATTTTCACATAATGGTATGAAACAATAAGATTAAAGTTAGTTTAGAGTTAAGGTCAAAGGAGTTGGCCTTGTTAGGGCTAACCCATGAATGTATGTCAAAGCTATGAAATAAATGAGTGGTAACCATATTTGAGAAAATGGTCAATGGGACAAAAAGTGGAGTGATAAAAAAGTTGAAAATTTTCTTTAGAAATATCTCTACACAGACAGTGGCAGGGGTCTAAGGCTTATAGCCAAGCTTTCTACAACTGTAATAACAGTTCTCTTCTGTCCTAGGCACACCAGAAAATGGAAATGACCAGTAAGTAACACCAGATAATTTTTTTTAATAAGAAACTCTGATCCTATCACTTATATAGGGAAAAGTATTGATTCTATACTTACACTTATTTTGGGGTTTTTTTTTAAAGAATTTGTGTAGAAAACTCTATAAATGAAGTTTGGCTAAGTATGTGTCAGGGCTCTTTCTATTCAACAGAGAAATTACAACAGTGGAAAGAGAGGATTGCTATTACGCTTGAGTAAAGTAGTAAAATGGAAAATCAAAAGATGAAATATAAACATAGATGAATGAATATAACTACCTGGGTAAATATCATATAAAACATACCTTGAGTTTTTGAATAGTTTTCCCAGTCAAATTTTCAGTATACTTCTCACAATTAAGGAAAAATCACACCTACATCTTGAGACAGCTATGAGTGACTCTACCTTAACAGTAGATGTTTGCTCTGCTTTGATTTTTTAAAAACAGAAACACTCACAGATAAAAAGAACAAATTGATGGGTGCCCAAGGAGAGGGAATTTGGGAAGCTGGGGGGAAAAGGCAAAGAGATTAAGAAATACAAATTAGCAGTTACAAAATAGTCACTGAGATGTACAGTACAGAATAGAGAATATAGTCAATAATGTTGCAACAACTATAAATAGTGCCAGATGGCCATTAGGCTAATCAGGGAGAATAGCTGCATAAATTATATAAATGTCTAATCATTATGTTGTACACCTGAAACTAATATAAAATAATATTGAACGTCCACTGTCACTGAAGAAAAAAAAATAATTAAAAAATAAATCAATTGTTACCATTCTAGTCAACTGTTGCAGTCAAGGTGCTACAAAGAAACATTGTTTTAATGTCAAAAAACCAGTTCTGTGATTGTTTTCTTTGTTGACCTGTATGTCTGGTGTGTCTTTATGTGGGTGCTTTTGTATGTTCATCAGGCTGTGAACTTTAGAAGCAAAATCTGTAGATCATCTACCTTTCTTAAGTAGAAATAGAGGTTTGGGGAAGCCAGGGTGGCTCAGTGGGTTAAGCACTCACTTTGCAGCCCTGGGGACTGAGGATCAAATCTTGGCCCTGACCCATGCGGACCCATATGCTGAACTGAGATGTGCTTCCCATGTGGGAGGCCCCCCATTTGGTGCTCCCCCACCCCCAGTTCAGTCCCTGGCTTGAGGGGGCATGCTTCCCATGCGGGAGGCCCCCAGCCCAGTTCCCGCCTTGTATGGCCCCGCGCACCTGTGTGGAATGAAACTGTGTCAAAAACTGATGATGTACAACTATGGAGACTGCTTTGGGCCCTCCCCCTTCTCTCTCTCTCTCTCTTTCTCTCTCTCTCTCTCTCTGTTTCTGTCTCTCTCTGTCTGTCAAAAACAATAAAATAAATCTTAACCAAAAAAAGGAAGAGATAGAGGTTTTTGATTTTCAAGGAAAGGATCGTGGGTTTGAAACTGTGTAGAGTCTGAGAAAGCATAGATGGGGACCCTTAATTAAAATAGTTCAGGCACTACACTGAAGTGCCCAGTACCTCACAAAAAAGGGCATCCCTAGAACTCAGCACAAGCCCAAAAGGTTTGGAAACATTTTTGTCTTTCCTCTATGATTCAGGACTGGACATCTAAACCCTATAGACCCTGTGACAAGTGTTTCACACAACCCATCTTAATGTTTAATTTATCTGAACATTACTGTAAGAGAATGATGAAGGTTTATTGGCTTGGTTCGAAAAGTGGAAAGTGGTGTGTGTGTGTCTGTATGTGATGAGACATAGATTTTTCCACAGAAACATGTAAAAACATATATGCTTGTGTATTTTCATTCTATGTATAACATGTTTACTTTCCTTCACAGACATACAATTCTAATTACTGTGGTGTTAATTGAATATGTTCTGTTCCAAATAGACCTCAGTCCGATAAGGAGAGTGTGAAGCTTCTCACTGTTAAGACAATTTCTCATGAGTCTGGTAAGCTCCTAGATATTGATTAGATGAAATAATGGGTGTTTCAAAATCTAACATGGATTATGTTTGGTCTGAAAATCATAGCTTCTTTAGAAATAGTCATTTAATAGCTTCCAATAAATGCAAAATTCTTCTATAAAGGAAAGATAAGCCATAGAAATACTGTTTTTGATAAAATTATCAGACTACCTGGCTTTCAGAGGTTGCTTTTTATAATGGATAGGTGTGTTCTAAAGAATTAGTTGTACTTAGGTATTTTGCGTTCTGCAGTAGGGAAAAGAGAACATTACATGTACTAGGGTTTTTTATTATTGCTGTTACTTTGTTTCATGTTGATAATGGCTGTGTATAGCTCACTGGAACCAGGATTCATCAATTAAAATGTAAATCATATTTTGTATAATTTCATATAATTTTAATTGGGTCGTCTCATGAGGACAAAACACAATTTCCTGTTGATAAAATTTACATTTCTTTTTCCATTTTCTTAGGTTTCAGTTTCACTTGATTTGAAATGAAATGTATTTTTCAAAATATAGATATGATTTGTATGATCCATATTGTATCAAGAGCAATGTTAGATGAAATGCTATGTAGCTTCTAAAAATAGAAAAACATAGATCATTATCTTATTTTGAGTAGATACCATATTTAAAACATTCATATCACAAAACAGATAAAGAAAAATTATTAGCCTTACAAAACAATCTATGTGCCTGTAATTTATTATTTTAGGGGCTCATGTTTAAATATTAAGTTACATTAATACATTTACAATATTCAGTTTCCCCAATTTTACCTACACAAAATAGTCCTAGAATACAGATGTTATGTAAAGTGAGAACTATAGAATGATAAACTACATTCTAAATATGTAGCAACATTTTTTTTTGTAAAAGCAAAAGCTATAAATATTGTCCCAATTCAAGAGCAAGATATCAAAGACTGAAAGTAACCCCAATTTCAGGTAGGAAATTCTAACTAGAAAAACTATAAGAGGCTAATAGAAGACCTGAAAAGTGAGTATACCTAAATCTGCAGATACGCCCAAACCCCTCATGTGATCTATTGTCATTTAAGAGAGAACTTCTGCTTTATTTTATCTCTTCTACTCTTTGATGCACAATTCCTGTATTCCCTCACAGTTCTCTGAGAGGTAACCATCTGAAGTAGCAGAGAAGTAAAATTCATCCATAGCATAATTAGAAAACCACTCATAGCCTGGTTTCTCCTGGCTACTCATCAACCATAACTAACTAAGTAGCTAAGCCTATTCTATTGGATCAGGGAAAAGCAGCCTATAAATGAACTAGTCCTGAGTAAGCTCATGGGTAGGCTAATCAGATGTACTATTTTCAATGGGACAGAAAACAGCGATACTGTCCCATTTCTAATGGTACACATATGTGTCACCCTAGTCTCACTGGGTTAAATTCAAGGTATCAGTAGGCTGACTGTACATACCATTTGAAATGGAACAATGCCATTGGTTTCTGTCCTGTTTAAAACACTGTATCTGATCAGCCTACTCATGAGGAACCATGAGTGTGACTAAAGAGTTTATCAAGAAGAGCTCTCAGAATCTGTCTGTGACTTACAAGCAAGCCTCACAATAATACCATGCACTCCCCTTTTCTCCATTGGAAATTTAACATAACACTGCAGCCTCAGGCCTTTCCAAAGCTGTTGAGTGGCATGCTGATCAGGACACCTACTCTACCAAACTTCCCTGCCAGGAAAATGACAACTGACATTAGAATTGAGACTTTCAGAGGGGAAAACTCTGTAGAACTTCGTATTTCTTACTGGTCGATTTACTATCTGATTCTTATTTAAGGCCCAAGGAAGGTTTGATGTGAGCTGATATCCCCCACTCTTGTATAAATGTAGTAATAAGGGGAATAGGCTATGGTAGGATAGTTAAGAAGACCTTTAACTCTCCAAGCTCCCTTTCCCTCATAAGCATCTTTTCAAGACACAAGTCTAAGGAGGCAGTATTCTCATGGATATACTAAGGATCTATTCTTTGGTACTTTTATTTCTGCCAACCTCAATTTAGGATACATACCTCATTTAATAAGATAACCTCGCAATGGTCAACCCAGCTGATAACTATGGAAAATATTTGGTGAGAGGACAAAAATGAAATTGGTGATTCAGAGCCAAATTCAATAGCTTAGAATTAACCATCTAAAACATAGTGATACCCAAATGCTCTTTGTACTACCACAGTTTTTATTAAAGTCTGTCCCCTGGAATACCCACCAATAAATCTCTTTCCATTGCCTTTCAAACTTATTCAGGTCTTCTTTCTTTATAAAATTATGGTCACCATACTCAACAGAACAGAAGTTGCATTATTATAATTGTTTTTACTTAAATATCTTTTTCTACCAATAGAGACATCTTTTCTAAAATATAACTAGAATAAAATTTGAAATAATTAGATGTGAGGTAAGTTCACAGGTTTAGCCCCATTTTCCTCTATCTCCTATCTAAATATTTAAAAAATATTCAAAATACAGAAAATAATTTGATAGAACAGATGTCTGACTACCCACCTCTTGGAATTGATGAGTGCTACATGTTACACCATTTGCATCATGGCCTAAAAAATACAGTGGGAATTAATGCTCCTACATGGTAACAAAATGAAAATTGAGCTTCAGTAGCCAAAAGAGTTCACTGGCCTGGTTAATACTTTCATTTATAAACTCTGATCTTATATCTGAAAATAAGTTGTATCATTTTAAAGATCAATAAATTATGTTTCCAAGGAAACATAGCTCTGCAGTCACCTACCCTCTGGGGAACACCAGTAGATACTAAATTGCCTGGGTTTCTAGAAGCCTCAATGAACCATGGTTATTGTTCTGGTCATCTTCTGATGAGACAGTTTCTTGCCACAAAATCCCCTCTGCGTAGGCCATGGTGTTTACTTACCCTTCCTTTAAATATGATTTCTCTCGAGCAGGATTCTTCTGCTGAAAATGTAGCCCATAGGTGTTAAAAATTTGATTATTTACATTAACAATTTTCTTTAATGTAAAAGAGAAAACCTACTAGATTATAATAAGAATTTGCTTTCAGAAAAAAATTGAACACCAAACATGGCAGATCAAGGAGTCCTTTAGGAGAACATAAGATCCCACACAGCTTTAGTAAGGAGTTGGGCCAAGTTAGACATTCCATGATGGACTGCAAAACACACATGTGACATGATGCATGTTAAATATGATTCCTAATGACAGCACTTTGCAGAAAGTTAATGTATCTTATCTCATTTTTAATATTAAAGGCTATAAAATTTATGAAGAAAGCTGATTAATTCAAGAACCAATGCCTCCACAGAACAAAGAAAACCCAGTACATTTGAACGTAGTTCAAAGTATTACTTGATTTCGAACCATTTGGAGGAAGAAAAAGCAGATCTGAATTCATTATAATATTGCTCTGCCCAGGAAACTCTGATAAGTGTATATGAGCTAAGATTAAGTTCAAATACTTAAGCTAGCCTACCAGGACTGCTCTGATGTGCCAGACTTCCCTTGCTCAGTTCTGAACCTCCTACAAAGACATACTCCTCAAAGGCCATTCCTCCGTCCCTGTCTTCCTTGCTGAGCTCACACTCTTTTGAAGGAGGAATTGGTGCCTTGGTCTCCTTTGTCACTCCTACCTCCCTTTCCTCACCATTACAGTAATTATACATTATTAGTGTATTATAAGTACACTAATACTAATTAGGACATTACAGTAATTACTCAGTAAATGTACAGTTGCTCTTTTCACTTACTTATTTTTTTTTTATCTTTTCACATTTATAGAGAGAAATTATCTTTTTGTCTTCAGTGCATAGTTATTTCTATTTTACTTTTTGACAGATAGAGAGAGAGACAGAGACAGAGACAGTTAGAGAACCGAACTGTGGGAACTCCCCAGTTCAGCACGTGGGTCCTGCCTGGGCCGGAGCCGGGATTCGATCCTCGGTCCTC
>PVKE010033338.1:0-17988 GCA_004027555.1 Craseonycteris thonglongyai
AGTTCTCACCGGGGTGAGACCCCGGCCCAGTTCCTGCCCTGTGCAGCCCCGCCCACCTGTGGAATGAAACTATGTGGACAAACCGATGATATGCAACTATGGAGACTGTTCTGGGCCACTCCCCCTACTCTCTGTCTCTGACTCTGTATCTCTCTTTCTCTCTCTGTCAAAAACAATAAAGATAAATCTTAAAAAAATAAAATGACTGATGGAAAATATCTGGAGTGTTGGGTAGAGGTGACCGTGCCCACTGTCGTGATTTCAGAATCACAGATTGCAGAAGACATCTGACTCCGGGGTTTGGACTCTGCCTTTTCCCTATTCTTTTTTTTTTTTTTTAATTAAATTTATAGGGGTAATATTGGTTAGTAAAATTATATACATTTAAAGTGTACATTTCTATAATACATATTTATGCATTGCATTGTGTGTTCACCACCCAGAGTCAGTTCTCCTTCCATCACCATATATTGCATCAGCCCCTCCTTCTTCTGTTGTCAGTATCTATGAGTTGCTGTTTCTTCGTCTTGTGTCTTTGTTGCTTTCAGTTTGCTGTCCCACATCTGAGTGAAGTCATATGGTTCTGGACTCTGATGCTCACAGCTAGTCTAACAGAAGTTAAAAGAACTGGGGTGGCAGGGAAAGCCTTGCCCACTCCATGCTTTTATTCATATCCCCATGCCTAGAGAAAAATGGAAAACTTGGTTAAAAAGTAAGACAGGATCTAAACTATTGGTAAAGCAACTAGGACAGTTTCCCTGGTAACTTGCACTTGCAAGCTTCCTCAGCCATTGGCTCAGGCCCAAATCGTTACTTTCTCCTGGCACATGCCTGCCCATATTGATGGGTGAGTGGTTTACCATTAAGCAAAGGCAAATTAGTTTTAAATCTAAAACTATAAACTGTTTGTCCACTGAAATATATTTTCCAGTTGTTTTATCAACAGGGTGGAAGCAGGGTGACTTTGAAAAGTAAAGCCGCATCAGCACTTCCTAGGCCAAATGTAGAAAAGGAGTTAAAATGACACCCTCAAGCACTGATAGTGGTCCATCAGAGGTCCATTACTCCAGCAAATGTAAATAAACACTGCACCTTTTAAACTAGGGTGGTTAAGTTAGAAAACTCAGTTCCCTATTCTAAATGTATTACACCTCTAGAAGCCGCATCACTTCAAGTATTTCGTATGCTTCCAGGTAAAAGTTCATATACCAAGTTTCAATCCAGACTGTCCTTTTTAACATCTCATCTGCTTTCTTGTCACATGAAGTAACACAATGTCACACTGAATTTCAAAAGACATGAATGGTTAAGTCACAATTTAAAGGTGCCTGCTTATCAAATCCTGTGGAAACAGTCCTCTTTGAACTTTCCCTTCATTGTAGATGCAGTATGTGTTGTATGGAATTTGTAGTCACTGTTTATGCTTAGGTTTTATTTGTCCAATTATTTAACTTAGCATGAGATCTTCTGAAATTAACCTCTGCTTAGCTAAAGCAACCATAGAATAAAAACAAATGCCTAAATAAAAAGAATTTTTTTCATAGAAATACTAACACAACTGGAGTGGAGAGAGCTGTGTTGCCTGAATAATAAAAGTAGCAAGCATTAGCAATCTGCTTCATAGCGTGAAATAAAATGTATCTTAGTAAAAACATGAACACTTTTCCAACTGTAATTTTTCACACAGCTGTGATAAAAGAACGATAAAAGTGATAAGGCATAACAATCTCTGAGTAAACACACATATAAAACGATGTGGAAGCTCAGGTCTAACGAGTTTTGTTTTACTTGCAGGCTCTAAATATACCCGGACTAATGCTTTAATTTTTTTAAGAGCTATCAATTTTGTTCACTTGTACAATTTAATGGATGCTAGAAGCTTCCAAAACAAAAAATCAGGAAAAAAAAAACCATGTTGCATTAAGAGATACATTCCCTTAGCCTGTGCGTGTGACATCTTGTCACTTTGTAACATTATACACTTCTGAATAGATAACCTATCCAGTACTTCTTGATAAGAAAAAAGAAATAACAAAAGCAACACCAATGAGTCATTCCTGTGGGGGGGAAATAAGCACTTTATTCCCTTAGAAAAGTTGTGATTCTGTTTGTCTCTTAAAAATTTAGTCTTTCTCAAGGTAACAGAACACTAAGCATTAGAACAAATGGATAAGAGGACAATTATTTTCTAAAATAGAAACATGCCTTCTAGAACATTCTTTGGGCAAATAAATGGGTTTTAAAATACTTAAATTATAAAATATACTCAGGAAAGAGGATGACTATATATTTTCATAAGTATTCATCACTATTTCTGCAGAATAATCTGTGTGACCTTTGGATCAAGACATGTTCAAAGAGCATAGATAAATCCCAAACCGATTATTTCTCCCTTAGAGCAAATAGCTATTCCACCATCCACATTAAGTTTGTGAACTATTACATCCAGTATCCATAAAACACATGGTAACTGTGACTCTCACCTTCTAATTACCTTTATCCTTGACCTGGTAGATGCCATTTATTTATTCAGTCTTTTTTTTTTTTTAACAAACATATATCAAGTACCTCCTATGAAGCCATAGAGACCAATGACAGCCTGTATCACTGTAACAAAGCTACCTGTTCAACAAAGATCTGTGTTCCTACCCCACAGTGTCTAAGGTAGTGCCGCCTAGCCAGATGCTATATTTCCTGGTCTTTCTTTGCATCTAACTGCGGCCAGGAAACTATGTACATAAGCAGAAAAGTTAACCCTTTGGGGCCAGCCTGGTTAAGAAGCATATGTGCTGTCTCTATTCTCTCTTGTTCTCGCATTACATTCTTAGAAGCCAATGTTTTGTGGTTTGTTCTGTTTTTGTTTTTTTAATAAAATAGAGTTGACATGCAATATTATATTAGTTTCAGGTAAACAACATAGTGATTCGACATATATAAATCTTAGGATGCGACCACCACACTACGTGGAAGATGGCAGGGCCTCAAAAATGGAAAGAACCTGGTTGCTGCGTCACCATACAGAAGACTGCCTGTCAGAGACCGCACTGAAGTGTTATAAGTGTGAGAATAAACGTCAGTGGTCTTAAAGTGTCATGATTTGGGGATTTATCTGTTATTAACACAATCATATATAATAATGTTTTGATTTTTTTTTCAGAAGCTTACCTCTAATAAAAGAGATAACGACTTTGAAGCTTTTAGGGGACAAAATCAGCTATATTTATGTAAGATAAGGGTGATAGGCAAATAACCAAAAATTATAATTTAAAGGACAGGATCACTTACATCAAGAGTTAGTAGAAAAGGCCTTATGTAGGCAGAGTTCTTTTAACTTAATTTCAAAGAATGTGCAGCAAGTTGAAAGGCATTTCAGGCAGAGGGAACCCTGTGATGGAGCAGGGAGGAAATAAAGTGCAATGAGTTTGCAATATGAGTTCTCTGCATAAAGTACTATAGTCAGCACAAAAGTAACCACAAAATAGTTAAACAGAACCTCCCAAGTTGCTATAGTTCAGCACCTGGCCTATAAATTATAAAGCCACAGCTTTGGCATTGTGGAGGAATCAAGATGTACTGGAGGAGAGTCATTTCATCTTAAAAGGTTTTTTTTCTTCTCTGAAGAATCCAGGAGCTACAATGTTTCTCTCACCACTGTGGCTAATGAGAGAGTGATACAGGAATTTCAAAGATCTGAGGTTATAGGAGAGAGAGAAACAGAGAGACAAAGGGAGAGAGACAGAGAGAATGAGAAGATATCCAGTGAGTTCCCGTGTAAAAAACTAAGTGATTCCTTCTAGAAGCTGGCATTTCTCAAGAAGCACAATGAAAGGGACAGAAATCCTCCAGCCCCAAAATGCATGGATCTGTTGTTGGCAAAAAACAGGGCAAATAAAACATCATCCATTAACTACAGAGCCGTCTTCAACTTTATGAATGAGACTAAAAACTCTGCTCTTCATATTCAAAGAGCTGATAAGTAAGCATTCTTTCCGAGATTAACATGGTTCACAAAGGGTGACTGGGAAACCTAGATGATGAGGGAAGGGGATAGTATGGCTAAGAAGTTGCCCAACCCTGATTTAGCAAGGACTGACAGTTAAAATTAGAACACCACTATATAGTAATCATTCTTAAATATTCCTTATGCTTGTTAGTAATTGAGAAAATTATTAAAGATTTTCACTCTATAGTATAAATGCTCATTCTTTAGAATAATTTCTGAAAAAATTCTTTAATTGGTGAATAATGAATTAATAAATATCTAGAAAACACATCTGCATTACCTTTTAGTCTATATGTAGTGTTCCACATTTATGACAAATGTCCATTGACAAATAACACTGCTTCTCTGCAAATGACCAGACAGGCCTTGCCCTCAAAAACAAAACATGTTCTCCTTTCTTCAAGGTCTATCTTCGGCAAGGGTGCAAAAGAAACTTAATGCTATGAATTGAATATTTGTCTCCCCCCCAAAAAAAAAAAATTCATATGTTAAAATCCTCCCCACAAGGTTGTTAGGAAAGGGGTCCTTTGGGAGATAATTAGGATTAGATGAGGTCCTGAGAGTGAAGTCCCACGCGTGGGACTAGTGCCCTTATGAGACTCAGGAGAGAGCTTGCTCCCTCTCTCTGGTCTCTACCATGTTAACAGTCTGCAGACTGAAAGAAGGGCTCTCACTAGAACTGGACCTTGCTGGCGCCCTGATCCCAGGAAAACCGGGTCCAAGAACTGTGAGAAATAAGTCTGCTGTTCATAAACCACCCAGTCTTTGGTATTTTGTCATAGTAGCCCAAACTGACTAAGACACCTACCCAGATATAAACCAACTCCTACTGCCTCCTTCATAGAAGTGTGAATCACATTCGAGTCTCATTCTATAAAAAGAAAACTGTTTACTTGCTTTTGTTTGCCTTTTTAAAGGAAATAGATAGTTTTCAAACTTCTTTGCTAACATTTGGTGTCCTAGTATTCTCTGTTCTTTGTTCAGATTTTATTGGGTTAAGGAAAGAAGTTAAGAGACTCATTTCCAAGAGATTACTGTGTAGAAGAAACTGTGAAGAAAAGGTGTGGAGTGAACAAATGAAGCAACCTTAACAGCTTTCTCCAACAGCTCAGCGGCAGCATTGTGTGCCTGGGATTAACCATGCCAATCCTGATTCTAAATGCCAAATGCATCCTTCCCCGGGGTCCCCAATTCATTTGTTATTATCTCACTTCTTCTCACCATGTAATACAGATCAGCAGCTCTTCTTCATCTTAACATATTTTTCCAGGACATCTAAAATATGTGAGGCTGAAGATTGTGTTGGATCACAAAGAAAGGAGATGAACTCCGAGCATGAAAACAAAAAATAATTTTTTGAAACTTAAAGTCTTTCTAAAATGTTAGACTGTTGGAAAACAAACTTGCACAACATATTTTCTTAAGAACATTTTTATGAAAATAATAATTTAATTCAAAGGCCTAAACCTCAGTAGAATTTTCTCTTCGACAATCTCTTACTCAGCATGCTTCCCTGGGTATTCTCTCCCTTCTAAACTTCCATCCCCCAGTTTATCATCCACTGGGTCAAGGAAACAAGCTACCTAAAAATATAACCTTCACAGTACCACTGTCAGGTTAAATTAATTCAGCAGCTACCTAATGCCAGCTTTAGCAAAGCAAAGAACTCATAATATAATCTCTTTTCTTTTTAATGCATCAACCTCATTTCCTTTCTCTCCCACCTTCTTACACTCCAGAAATAATGACGTCTTTGATTCATATTAACATACCATGGTGTTTCATGTCCACCCTCAATTTGCTCACTCTGTTTGCTTTGAGTGGCATAGACCTTGCTTCCTTTGTTCACTTGGTGAGCTCCTATTCAGCTTCCATACCTTTGTTATCAGTCAGAGTTTAATGTATACTAGAAAATAGAAGCCACTCTGACTGTGTCAGACAGAAAGGCATTTAATGCAGGAAATGAAACGCCAACAAAACTGCTGAAAGGATTAGAGGCGCACAAGTCAGGAGCCACCAAATGAGCTTTCAGGTCACAACACCGCAGGTAGAAACCAAAAATTGGGAGCTGCTGCTGACAGTCAGAGGTCAGAAAGCTATTAAAGTACCAAACTACTGCTGATGTCACAGCTGCCTCAACAGCCAAGGCTGATCGCCTGGCAGTGAAACAAGGAGTCTCTGATCACTGTACTCGTAGAAAACAATGTTTGCTGGATCCTTATGTGTCAGCAGCCATCACCGCTAAAGGAAAAAATGACTGTTCTCTCCTGCTTTGCAAAGTGTGTACTAAAGCATCTCATTGTAGTCTTTTAGCCTTCCAACCCCTGTAATGGCATAGGGACAATGAAGAGGAGGAAATGGGTCAGCAGATAATATCTCCCATCTTCTCCTCTGCTAAGGCTTTCTCTGGACTTCCCACCCCTAAGAACCCTGGTGAATTATTCACTTTGCTATGTCATCTCTGTCAATTACCAAGCATATTCTTCTATTATCTTAGCAGCCCCACCTATTGTAATATTTGTGAATACATATATATATATAGCTCACTTATTATAAAGACCTGATTATTAACTTATTCATCTTTTTAAATCCCCGGTGCCTAGCATAGTCTCTGGTGCATAATATGCCTTGCACATTTTATTTTACCAAATATTATTAAGTAGCATTACAATTTGCAAAAAAAAAAAAAATGAACTTTGGAAAGTGAACATTTCAGTTTCAATCTCAACTTTCAGTTGATTCAAAAAATTATAAGAGTTAGGGAGTGGTGACATTCAACTCTATTGAGAATTCAGTAAATTCTCCTTTTGTTAGAAGAATAATATGTTAGGATGTTATTCAATTAAAATGCGAACTTGAGCATTCTTTGGTTCTAGCAGATCTTCTGCTCTTTGTACTCTCCAGTGATAAATCTACTCATCCCAACACAGAATAGAAAATCAGGCATTTTATTGCACTTATGTAAATTATAGTTCATTTATGCATTGTGCTAAATAACCTCTGGGCATGCTTATAAGCTTCACAAGTAAAACCACAGCAAGCAATTTGAATTTCTCTTCTAATATAGGCTAAGTGTCAAAAGAATGTTCAAATCACATTCAGAACATATTTTATGTTCCACTCACAGTAATTTCTTCATTAAAGTGTGGTAGATAAAAAAGAATGTCTATATCTAGCTTCTCACATTGCTGGAGTAGGCTGATCTGTAATACATTCACACTGCAGCCTAGGTGCAGTCCTACGATCTTAAACCGCCAAGTCATATATTAACTAACTAAATAAATAAATAAAGTCCTCTGGACTCCCTACAAATACCCAGCTATTGACTACTCTTGATTAGGGGGAAAACTACGATATAATTAAATAAGCAGTGGATTTTTAAATACTAAGCTAGAAATGTTTTATGTATAATTATGCCACGTACTAAGAGAATATTTGCATGGCTAATGAAGAATTTATCTTCAGTTTCACTTAAATTCAGTAATAAGAATGTCCTTTGTCAGCTTGCTCCCCGTTCGGTGCAGCCAGTAGGTAACTCTGGGTGGAAACTGGAAGGCAGGAGAAGGGAAGAAGGAAAATATTTATTCCCATAACCTTGTTGTCTAGCACTGACCCTTCATCCCAATACTGGACATCAGCATTCCCAGAACCAGCTTCTTTGCACCTTCTCAGAGGACCTGCAGTAGCCTGGTCATGACTCTTCTTCAGTCAACTTAGCCCCAGTTTATAGTCTGTACTCCTAGCTTCTGAAAATTCTAGTCTCCTCCTTTTGTGCTCCCAGCCCTCGGTGCCGTAGCTATTCCTACAGTGATGGCTGGGCTCTAGCAATTTTGCTCTCTCAGCTGTCTTTAGCCAGTTCTCTAGATGAGATTCCTCTTGTTGAACTATCGAGTGTGGTTACTATTTTCCTAACTGGACCTTCACCAAAGCATATATGGAAAATGATCTTTTAATTTAGGAATTACTCAAGTAAAATCTATTCCACATTTCAACTAGATTATCCAAAATCAAAAACTATCTCAAGCACAAGCAGATTATGTACATTAAAAACCAAACAAACAAAATAAATAGAAAACAACTTTCCTTTAGAATCTTATATGGTACAAATAAGCACAGGGCTGGGGGTTTTCTATACAAAATGGAATTACACCAGATATTTTGTTCTGCACATGAAATTATGCCAGATATTTTATTCTGCATGTGAGTTAACTATGGTGGCAAGCCTGAAAAGTGAGAATAAAAGCAAAGTAGACCTTTACTTTGTATGTTTGACATTGACTAGGTTCTTATACTGAGCATTTTACTTTTGCAATTAATTTTTTTCAACTTTGTGCTGTTGAAGCAGTTTTCTGTTTTCTTACAGGGTTGTTTATGGAATTACTAGCATCATCATCCTAATTACCTAACACAGCTTCCCACACACAGTAGGCAGACTTTAACTGACCAACGTTAGCCTCAAGATTCTCCTCTCTAATTTGTGGAAATATTTAACCATTGTGGTTCAAACCATGCAGCAGTCTAGCCTGGGTCTTCTTTGAATTGAATGCTCATGCCTTCAGAAGCATAGCACAAGCTTAAGCTTTGACCCACATAGTGCATAGAACACTGAAATTATCTTTACAGAACACAGATCACATAACCAAAAGTAATTTTAAACTAAACTAACATTTTTTTGATTTGTATTTCTCAAATGTGGTAGAAAAGAACGACCATCCTAACATCTTTTTTATCACCATTTCCCCTTCTGCTCTCACATAATGCTTCACCTTATAGCCCACTCCTGCCCAACAACAACAAAAAAACTTCTTCCAACAGTTTCCCACTCAGTTCCCTTTTTTCCTAATTCTCCACACCAAAATCTCAAATACTGATCTGTCCAACACAACCTAGGAAAGCCTAGGAGGGGGAAGAGATTTAAAAAGTCAGGCCAGGATGCATTTCAGTTGAGTGAGGAGAAGAAATTCAAGAAATTGATATGAGGTAACTTGCATAATTCCATGCTCATCAACCCTGTGTAGGCTGCCTGATGCTAAAGTTCTCTGCCTCTGTAGATTGAAGATCCCAAATGCATCTCTCCTTTATGACAGTGACATATCCTCTGTGCAGAACCAACACTTTTCTAATACCAACAAGACAAAATGGGGATTTTCAACTTATTTTTGTAAAGACAGTTACATCTGTTTAGAGTGGTAGCTCTTCCCTGTGTGGCTCCATGACACCTGTGTATACCACTATGATATTTTCTTCCACCACCTTTCCAGGGAGTAAGTCAGTAGAGCTATTACTGTTTACTCATTTCACATTCAGTATCCTATACGTCATACGCTCCAATGCACAAAGACTTAAGTATCAGAAAACACAGGTATAATTCATATTTTGTCAACAAATTCATGATAATTTATGGGAAACAATATTTGTTCTCAGTTTCACTATCAAGATTAAAAATGGAGGAAATGCCTTTTCCACTTTCACCAAATCATATATGTTAACTGTCCAAAACATATACAATATGAAGAACATAGTGCACATTAAGTAATCATGGGATCCTCGCTTGAAATATAAGGCAAAGTACATGGATGTTCAAGTATAGTAGCAATAGTATAACTCATAGCTTTGAGGAGAAATGAGCAACATTAGTCCCAAGAGAAATGAATATGACAAATAGCTAAGGAAAAGGAGAAGTTATTATAGCAAGAATAGAAGAGAAATAGCTAAAAGTAAAATTTTGAATACAGACACTTAGGAATAATAAGGAAGAAAGGGGTCTAATGTTAAATGAATTCTCTTGCCCATGCCAGCTAACATTGCCAAAGGAGGAGGCTTAATAGCTTTTTGGTACTTTACCATAGGACTTATATTGAATTACCAGTAGCAAGCTCTTACCCCAAAAAATATTTAAAAATAATTTGTACACAAATCAAAACCATGACATTCTATTAAACCACCTCCAAATTCTGATACTTAATCACTTCTTTTAAGATGGAAAAATAAAACATGTCACAGCTTATTTTGATAATCTCATACATTTGGTCATTTTTTTTTATTTTGATGTGGAACTCTCTCACCAAAAATTATTCATAGGACATTCCCCAGGTATATTCTCCTTCTCCCTAAAGAGATGAATCGCCAACCCATAAGGCTTGTTCAAGGCCTAGCAATCACTACAAATGCTATGGCATAGTTTAGAAGGCTGCCTCAATCCTTATCATTGCACTCAGACATCGACAAAGTACAAAAACACTGCTATCTGAGTAATACCTAGTTATCTCATCACTCTTTACTGAAGAATTTGTCCTTCATCAGTGTCAGTCCCAAATCAATTTGTTAGAATACAGTCCCACTCAAAAGCCCCATCTTGCCTTTGGCTTCAATGTATTACAACGATTCTGCTTGTTTGTTTACTTCTCAACCTCGATTTGCAGGAAAAGAACTGCAAAAATCAATTGGAAACTTCAACTTACACACAACCACTTAAAAATCATTTCTTTCATATTGATGTAGTGCCAGTGAAAATGACAGTGAGAAATCCTACTTACTTGAGGAAAAAAAGAAAGTCTCGAGAGCAATGTTCAAGCACAATAGCAAGGCTGAACAACTACAAGTCTTTTGTAGGTAACCTGAGGGATAGAGTAAAAGGACTAATAAATTCAGCTTTGGAACAGTGTTAGGGGATGCCGGATGGCTCAGCAAGTTGAGTGCTCATTTGCAGCCCCGGGGTCCAAGGGTCGAATCCCAGCCCCGGCCCGTGCGGACCCATATGCTGAACTTGGATGTGCTTCCCATGTGGAGGCACCCAGCTTGCAGGGGCCTGCCCCCCCACCCCCGATGTAGGAGGCTTCCAGCTGGTTCCTGCCCTGTGCAGCCCCGCACCCACCTGTGGAATGAAACCATGTAGAAAACTAATGATGTACAACTATGGAGATTGCTCTGAGCCCTCCTTCTCCTCCTCCTCCTTCTCTCTCTCTCTCTCTCTCTTTCTCTCTCTCTCTCTCTCTCATCAAAAAACAATAAAAATACATCTTTTAAAATGAAAGTGTTATCCTAACAACCTTAACACTCTCTCACAGTGCCTGAATACGAAACTCTTACTTTTATAAAAAAATAAAAGTACAAAGAGGTTGTTAATACCAATAAGCGGCAATAAAAGGAAATTTAAGAAACCAAAGACAAATCTAGGACATGAAACCCATCCCAGGCAATAAACATTAATTGGTTCAGAAAGATACTACCAGTGTTCTAGATCTACATCAGAGGGACATAAAAAGGGATACCCCATTGTGAAGTCGCTCTCTAAATTCCTTCCTTAACTCCTACAGTAGTCTATCAACAATATGAGGTCCTGTTGACTGGTATCAGCGTTCTTTTCCTAGGTTTGATTTTGAGTCAGCCGAATTTTATAAAAGAGCTCCCTGCAGACTGATATCATTGAAGAAACTCATTCCTCCTAGGTGGGCTAAGAGTAGCAGGGGGAGGTATTATTCATTCTTTACAGTGGCAAACAAGAACTAGAACAGTACTGCGTCCAGGAAACTCTACAGTTAGGATGGAAAAACATTGTAATTGGCCTTAATACCATAGCATACACATTTTTGAAATCTGGATTTTTGTTCCTCCCTAACCCTTTCCCAATGCAAAAATGCAGACCCTGTGCTTCTTTACCTCAGAAAGATATGTGGTTGGATTTTTTAAATAAAGTAGGACCAATGAAGCCAAATATAACCTCAAAGGAAGAGTAGAATTTTCCCTGAACCAAGAAAAGAGATAGTGCAAACTGGGGAAAAAGAGAGGTCTGTGGAGATCTTCATTCCGAGATGGAAACCTGTTCACTGCTCACTAGTGCAGCAAGACCTCAGAGAGAAAGGCCAGTTGGTGCAGGGTGCAGTCGTGGGGAAGGGCGCCATACTCAAGAACATCAGACCCCAAGGGTGGCACGGAAGCAATGGAAAAGTGAAGTGGATGGAAAGGCAAGAAGGACTTGGAAGATGATGGTATCGGGTCCTCCATCAGCACACAGTGACAAACTAATATAGTCACAGTTATCCTTCATAGTGCCTTTAATTGTCCATTAGGTACAGCCTCCCAACAATCTCCAGGAAATCCAAATCAGTCAGCTTTCTTCGAACACTGGAACAGACCATTCTTTCTCGCATTGGGGCCCAGATTAAGTGTCTGGATAGTGGTAAGAGATAACGTTATACCAAAAAAACAAACAAACATCAGAAGCACACTCAGTTCACCTAGATGCTCACACTTGGGAAGCTGAAACAATAATGCAGCAGCAGAGACACAACTTCCACTTCAGGTTCACTCCCAGTGTCACCTTCTTGAGTTCCCTATAGGTGAGGAAAATTCCCTGAATGGTTTTTCTCACTTTTGTTCTGACAACAGACTTGGATTTCACTGAACTCCATGAAAAACTCCAACTAGATTAAAAGATAAACACAATAAGCAGGAACCTCTACGGAGACAAAGTTTCCCCCCATTACCAATGTTATTATGTGGTTATCATGTGTTATACAGAATCACAGGTCATGTTGTGCAGAAATTAGAACAGAGGGCTGAGAATTTGGAGGTGATGATTTATCAAAGACAGCGTAGGTTCTGTCAAGAAGAAAATGAGCTTTAGCACTAAGTTCACTGCCAGTCAAATGGTAGATCTCAGTTTGTCTGTGTATTATGCATGATCTCAGGCAAGTTACCACATTTCTTTGAAAATATACACAAACTATGTGCCACAGCCTGATCCTTGGAATGTAAAATAGCAACTGCTGATATTTTTTTCTACCCTACTCTACTTCAGCCCCTATTCCTTATTCTACCACCTCCATTCTTTTTATTGAAATATAGAGAATGTCATTTTAATTTTCTAATGCTTGCTAGAACAGTTGCAATGGCTTAGGCTCCATTTTAAATTTATAAAATCTTGTTATACTTTTAAATATTTTTATACCAAAAATTATAATTCATTTTCTACAAAAAATTCTCAGTACTACTTAACTGTTAGCTATAAAGCAAATAAAGAATGGATGGAAAAATGCAATTCAATAAAAATTGGATCTACTTTTAAAAAAGAAAGATTTTAATCTTTCTTAATTGGCGCTTTGATATAGACAATTTTCAAGAGTGGGACATTTTATAGACTAAAAGATTACGTTAAAGACTTCCTTTACAATAATCAAGATTTGGTGATTCTTTGGAAGAACAGGAATGATTAAAAACAGCAAAAAGAAAGGAGTTATTAGATGTGAAAGATCAAGGTCTCCAATATATTAAAACAACCAATGCCAGCCTGCAAATTCTAGCAAGCTGAAGATAACATTTTCACTGCACGTTTCTTTAAAAGAAGATAAAGAGCATTGAATCAATATATCATTGAAGAGATTATTATTTTGCACAAGCTGAAGGTTGGTGTAGGTCATCCCCACTAAAGCAAACAGAACCTGTTAATTTAATCCAAGAGACTTGGCAGTGAAACCAAACAGGAATTTAATCAGCAGGTGAAGGTGATGAGCGTCTCTGAAAATGGAACGCTCGCTGTGCAAACAGTAAATATCATTATGGAAGGGCGAGGAAATAAAAATGGTGCTCCTTTCTTGATCTTTATTGAGTTCATCAAACATAATAAATGATTTCAAATAAACCATTTCTAGGACTGCCACAATGACTTCATGTTACTTGTACTGGACAGTTAAAATGTATAGTTTTCCAGTTTCTTGCCTTCTTAAATACTTTTCTTAAAAATTACAAGGTTAAAAATAAAGCCTTAAGTGTCTTTTTCTTTCTTTTAAGAAAACCATCGCTATTATTTTCCATTTTTTATTATTTATTAAATTTATTGGGGTAACATTAATTGGTAAAAATTATATAGGTTCCAGGTGTACAATTCTACATTACACCATCTATGCATCGCGTTGTGTGCTCACCACCCAAAGTCAGTTCTCCTTCTATCACCATATATTTGAACTCCCCACCCTCCTCCCCCATCTTTATTTTTTCTTTCTGCTTCTTTTTTTTTTCTTTTCTTTTCTTTTTTGTACAAATGTTTGTTTAGTTTAAGGAGAAACAAAGAAATCTAGCCTGTTGTTGAACCCATTTATTTATTAAAGTCTTTTCTCCATTAATTTGATATTAAACTTTTATGAGATAATAAGTTCCTATATCCATATAGCTCTATTGTGTATAACTCTTTATTGTAATACGTAATTGGGCTAGTCCACCTTCATTATTATTTTTTCATATTTTTCTGGACATTCTCACTCATCTTCATTTCCACATCAACATTATGGATCAAAATTATAACTATTCCTATGGTCAATCTTTTTAGCTTAATAAATCATTACTTGGAGTTCATGTCCATGATATAACAAATATTTTGTGCCACATGAGATAACTTTGGTTATAAGCAATAGTAAATGGATCTATATTGAATCATATAACAAAACTCTAAATAGTGGGTAGTTTCAAGGTTAAGTCAATGACTTAGTGGTATTATCAAGGACCCATCTTTCTTCTCTACCACTTATCAGCGTATTACTATGTTATGGCAAACATCACTTCCAGGTATCGCATTTAAGTTAAAATGTCTTTAAGGCATTAAATGTCTCATATTTTAAGTATACACAGCAGCTCACTTTTCAGTTTCTCATTTCAACATAATATTCTAGCTTTCTGATGCCAACTTGAAGGCTTTTTATACATATACTAACATAGAGACAAAGCTAATATGTATAAGGTAGCATGAGGTATTTAGTTTAACAGTAATTATTTTAATCACCTTCAAAAACTAAGCATTTTTAAAGCATGTGTATCAGAGGTATTCAATCTTTTGGCTTCCCTGGGCCACACTGGAAGAATTGTCATAGGCCACACATACAACACATTAACACTAACAGTAGCTGATGAGCTAAAAAAAAAAAAAATCGCAAAAATAAATTCATAATGTTTTAAGAAAGTTTACAAATTTGTTTTGGGTGCATTCAAAGCTATCCTGGGCTGCATGCAGCCTGCAGGTTAAAGGTTGGACAAACTTGATGTATATTGTTACAAACGAATAAATAAAACCTACTCATCTCTCTAATCTCTGTCTCTCACCAATTCAGTGAAATTACCATCAAAGCATACTTAGAATTTTTCCTACTTTTTGTTACCACAGAGTTTTCAGCTTAACTTTGCCATTCTTTCTTTCATTCTCATTTCAGCCTTTTAAGGAACTCTATTAGCAAGTTCTACTTATCTCCAATCTAGTTTCCTTGAAACCCTGTTATAAAAGCATAACCTTTTGGAAGTCTCATGCAGAGAAGGACACATAAGTATGCACTATATCCAAAATGAAAAGGCTTACCCAATGGTGGGTTGTTTTTTTTTCTTCTCTAGCTATGAAAATATAGTGTTATTAAACAAATTAATTCACTACCCCCATGGAATCTCAATAAACAAATGTCAATTGCTATTTCCCAAGAGTGTCAATTGCTGTTTCCCAAGAGTAACTAACAAAATTAATCATGTAATAAGTGACAAAAACAATATTCTTATTTCATAGTCTCATGGAAGATGTTTTAAATGTTCAGTTAATCAAAGTAAAATGTAAGCTTATCCTGAAACTCTAAAAAAAGGAGAGACGGTGAAATATAGGTAAAAAAAAAAAATTACGTGTAAAAAGTATATGGGGGGCGGGAGGTAGTCAGAATGGCTCAGCAGGCTAAGCGCTCACTTTGCAGCCCCAGGGTCTGAGGATCAAGTCCTGGCCCTGGCCCATGTGGACCCATACACTGAACTGGGGTGTGCCCCAGTTCGGTTCTTGCTGGGGCTAGCTTCACATGTGTAGGAGGCCCCAGGTTTGATCCCCAGCTCACAGAGGCATGCCTCCCATGTGGGAGGCCTCTGGCCCAGTTCCCGCCTGCCCTTCACGGCCCTGTGCCCACCTGTGTAAACAAAATCATGTTGAAGAATGATGATGCACAACTATGGTGCTTGCTGTGGGCCCTCTCCCTTCTCTCTGTCACTCTTTGTCTTTCTCTCTCTCTCTCTCTCTCTCTCTCTCTCTCTCTCTCTCTCTCTCTGTCAAAAAAAAAAATGTTTAAAATTTTTTTTTTTTTAGAATAAACAGAAAATTTTCTGGTATGGAATTTAAAATGCTGGCATCACAAATATTGGTAGGAGATTTAAATCTTCTCTTGATTACTATGAAGCAAGATTCTAATAAATGTTCTGGACATTAGAATGAATATAGTACTAGCTTCATAAAAGTGTTTAAAAAAAAAGAAAGGTTGTCTAGCTTCATTAAAAAAAGAGAAGAAAAAAAAGTAGACCAAGAGATGAAGAGATAATGAAAAACCATACCATGTTAACCTATTAAGAAGAAATAAATGATTGGGGAAATCAGGAGCTACCATTTTAAAGGTACATATTCAGAGAATAAGTGGAAAATCCCAGTTTTGGAGAGAAAAGAGAGATACTTTCTCGTAAAAATTTTGTGTCTAAAAATGAATAGTAAGACCCATACTCATTTGTTTCTGAACATGTTTTTACACCGTCTTCACAAGATTATCTCCATTTTTCACCTCCTAATTTAACAAAATATGCATTATTTAATGTGTATATAATTGCACATCTATCTTCTTTTCACAGTTAACAAAAAGGGTAGAATATTCTGTAGAATTTTAGTTACTTTAAAAGTCTAGATATTTTATAGTTTACAAAGAGAGGCACAAAAATTCTTCCCATCCTTACATGCACATAATCTCTTTACAATGCATGTGACTTTGCAGCTTCTTCCATCAAGAGGTAAAAAATAGGGGAAACCAGGATAGCTAAGTGCTCATTTTGCAGCCCCAGGGACTGAGAATTGAATTCCTGCCCTGGCCTTTGTGGACCCATATGCTGAACTGGGGTGTGCTTCCCATGTGGAAGTTCCCCAGTCTGGTTCTTGCCCCTGGATTGAGGCGGTATGCCTCCCATGTGAGAGGCCCCCAGCTCAATTCAAGGCCCCACCCACCCCCATGGAACAAAACCATGTGGAAAACTGATGATATATAACTATAGAGACTGCTCTGGGCCCTCCTCCTTCTCTTTGTCTCTGTGTCTCCATCTCTCTCTGTCAAACATAATAAAATAAACCTTAAAAAAATGAAGAGGTAGAGAATATTTCCCATACCTTGAACCTGAGCTGTTCCTATCACTTGCTTGGACCAATAAAATATGGTGGAAATGATGGTTTGACTTCCAAGTCTATGCCTCAAGAAACTTTTCAGCAATTGCTCTTGCCCTCTTGGAGTGTGGCATTGAAACTGCCATGTTAAGAAGAGTAGATTCTAAGAGCATGAAAGACAATGTGATCAAGCTGTCCTGGCTGAAGCCCTCCAGTTCAATCTGCCAAAGGCCAACCAACAACTATTATGTCTGTGAGTGAGGTCATCTCCTATTCAGCCCCAATCAAGCTGCCAGTTAACTGAAGCCAAATGAGTGACCTCAAGTGAGATAAGAAAATGAGTCATTCAGTTGTGTTCAATACAAATAGCTTATGCACAGAAATCATGAACACACAAATGCTTATTGTGTTATGCCACTAAGTTTTGGAGTGGTATGTAGCACTAGATAACTGTGACATGATTGGTACATGATTGGAAATGAGGTACTGCCACAAAACCTAGAACATTCAGCATTGGCTTTGGGACTAGGAGGTACACAATCTAAAAAGTGATGAGGAAATTGGTAATGGAGTCCTAAACATGATGAAGAATACTATTATAGTGACTCTTGTTATATAGTGGCAAATACCGTATTTTCCGGCGTATAAGACGACCCCCTAATTTTACAGTTAAAACATAGGTTTAGGCCTATATTTGCTGTATAAGACTACCCCCCACTTCCGAGGCAACACCAGTTCTTTTTTTAATTAAATTTTTAATGAATGACATTTTTCGAACATACCGTAATATACCGTACATTGATACGATAAATGGAAGGTCTCTTCACAAATGGCAATG
>PVKE010033339.1:0-17983 GCA_004027555.1 Craseonycteris thonglongyai
CCCCCCCCCCCCACACACACACACACACACTACCCTTGGTCAATCTACTTAAAGGTTTATCTAATGTGTTGATTTTTTTCCTAAGAACAAGTATTTTATTGATTTTGTCTTATTTTTATACTCTTTAATTAATTTCCACTCTGATCATTGTTATTTCTTTCATACTGCTTGCTTCAGTTTAATTATTTTTCTTTTTCCAGTATCTTAAGAGGGAAGGTGAGGTTGTTGATTTAAGTTTTTTCTTCTTTTATAACATAGATGAGAAATTTAGAAAATTTAGAGTTCTAGAATACCCTATGAGCATTACTACTACTATGTTCCATACATTTTGATATGCTATGCCTTCAATTTTATTCATTTCAAATTGTTTTCTAAATTCCTTTATGATTTATTTTCTAACCCACTGGTTAATTAGGATCTCTTCTAATTTCCACCGGCTCATGAGTTTCCCAGTTTTCTTCCTAATTTCACTTCATTGTAATCAGTGAACAGACTTTGTACAATTTAAATCTTTTAAAAATTTTATGAGGGTTTATTTAATGGCCTACCATACTTTATATACTGAAAATGTTCCATGTTTTCTTGAGAAGAACGTGTATTCTGCTATTGTTCAGTGGAGCATTGGCTGGATAACTGTTAGGTCTATATTTCTGTATAGTGTGCTTCTCTCCTATTGGTTATGATCCAAGTTGTTCTATCCATTATTGAAAGTGTATTATATTAATTCTCCAATAATTATTGTTAAATTATACATTTATTCCTTTATGTATGTTATTTTATAATTCATATATTTTGGGACTCTTTTAAGGGGCACATATGTTTTAAAATGGTATAACTTCCTAATGTTTAATAATACATTTTCTTTATCCTTTTATTTTAAAACTATTTATATCTCTAACTCTAAGTTGCATCTCCTATAGAGATCATTGTTGAATTCTAGTTTTTATTCCATCTGATGATCTTTGTTTTTTGCTTGGATGTTTATGCAATTCACTTTTTAAAATTAAACTTAGTAGGGTGACATTGGTTAGTGAAATTTTACAGGTTTTAAGTATACAGTTCTATAATACATCTTCTATATGTTGTATTGTGTGTTCACCACCCAGAGTCAGTTATTCTTCCATCGCCACATATTTGACCCTCATTACCCTTTTCTACCACCCCTCCATCCCCCTTATCTTCTGGTAAACACTAAACGGTTGTCTGTGTCTACAACTCTTTTGTTTGTTTGTCTAGTTTGTTTGTTGCTTTCAGTTTTGTATCCCACATAGGAGTGAAATTACATGGCTCTCAAACTTTTCCTATCTTACTTCACTTAACATGATGATCTCAAGATTCATCCACATTGTCACAAATGGCAATGTTTTTACTTTTCTTACAAAAATTCACTTTATTGATACAATTAAAAATCAGTCTGCCATTTCATATTTTGTTTTCTATTAGTCTCATGACTTTTTGTGCTTCTATTTCTCCTTTGTTGTTGTTGTTGTTTTTAATAGAATTATTTCTAGTATAACATTTTAATTCTCATGATTTTTTAATCATATTATCTTTTTTAGATTTTTTTTAGTGGATGCTCTAAGGTTTACCATGTTCACCTGAATTTACAGAATCTACAAAAAATACACATTAACTAAATTCCAGTAAAGTACAGAAATTTTATACCTCTATAGCTTTATTCCTTCTTACACATTTTGTTTCTTTTGTTATATATATTGCATTTATATATTTTACCTTACAGTCACATAGCTTGCTAATAACATAGTAAGAAGAAACATCTGTTTCTTTATGTGAAGTTATGCCCAAATCATTCAAAACCATTTTTTTTATTATATATCTTTATTTCTACATCTTTAAATTATTACTACATTTTGTAGCATGCTTCACCCTTTTTTATTTTTCAGTCCTATTCCCAATGTAATTTAATTCATTGCAGGCTAGCCAACTGTGTCAGGAACTAGAGGGTATTTCCTTCCGAGAACATGTTGTGTTGTCAGTTTTGTAAATTTTCATTGTGGTAAACAATTCCAAAAAAAATAAAAACACTGCGGCACTGACAGATAGTTATTTTCTCATGCCAAATGTATTTTATTTTTACATATAGTAAATAGTGCCAATGAAAATTAGAGGTAAACTGTTATTTCTCTATTTTTTATGTAAGCACCAATATCATCCTAACCTTACCAAATTAGTTTCAATTTGTCACTCAGGTTAAAAGCATTATAAATATTAATTTAGAGGTTATTATGTCTCCTACTCAAAGCTAAGCTACAATATGCTTGATTTTATGAAGTAAGGACTGATTTCATACACATTCCATTTTTATGAAATATTTATTACTACTACTGCTGTTACTGTTACAACTCCTGCTGCTGCTGCTGCTATGGCTTCTGCTGAGAAACAAAGTACAATGGAAGATAACGTTTACAATCTTCTAGACTATTTTGCCAAGTCAGTACATTAACACATACCTAGACAATTCCCAGGAGATATGTTCTTAATGAAGTAGAGTAACCAAAACTGACCAAGAAAATTTTAGACATCGGTAGAATTTTAGGTCCTAGAACAGGGGTATCCAACTTTTTGGCTTCCCTGGACCACATTAGAAGAATTGTCTTGGACCACACATAAAATTCACTGACACTAACAATAGCTAATGAGCTAAAACCAAAAGTCACAAAACAATTTCATGTTTTAAAATGTGTATAAATTTGTGTTGGGCCATATTCAAAGCCATCCTTTGCCTCATGTGGCCTGTGGGTCACAGGTTGGACAAGTTCGTCCAAGAACAATATAAATTATTTTATGGGAAATAAACATATTCACCAGGAATAATATTAAAAATAAATTAATAACTGATGTCTTAATTTTATATGTTATACTGCAAAATTTGTGTAATATTGTGAATATTATTCTTATTTCAAAAATAAAACAAAGAGCAATTCTAATAATCTAAGCAATAAAGATGTCAAAAGAGGAAGAAGTTAATCTATGGCATCCTTCACACTTGGAAAGATAGAGAGGGTAAATTCTCAAAGTCCATATCAATACACTATTATGGTAAGGAAGAAGCTACTGAATTATAAATATTTGGATCTGTATCCCTACTGTTTTTTTTTTTGTTTACTCTCTTAACCTTAATTTTCTCATCCAAAATTCAGGATTAAGTTAACCTATAATAAATCATTAAGAGTCATTAGTTCAATGTCTGTCATACAGTAAGTATTTATAAAATATTTTGTAACTTATTTTATTCTACAATTTATAATGTATCAACATATGTACTATATTTTCTCTAAAATAGAACATCTCAAAACTAGCATATTTTCTTTTTGATAAAAGTGACCATATAAAAACAAAAAATTATATATTACATTATATAATAAGAATTTATAGAAGCTCAAGATTCCAAATACAGTTGAAATAGTCTAACAGAAATGCTTATACTGTATTCTAGAACAATTTGGTTGGGGGTCATGAAAAAGTGCTCTTTTACAACAATCCACTCATTTCATTATTAATTGGAATATTTGGATGAGTAGGTCATCTCTTATTTTGAATATTTTAATGTTTCCCCCAATAAATACAGAGTGAAATTCAAACTTTTTAAAGTACCCAACACTTTCACCACCTGACTATATTCTCTGTCTTTGGTAAAATTACTGTCAATATTCCAGTCATGAAGAATAACTTACCTGGCTAAATACAGTCCTTTTTCATAATGCCTCCATGATTGCCAGGTGGAAATCACTCTACTAAGCAGTTTTTTAAATCTATTTAGTGAGCTCAAATGTACTCTTCACAACTCTTTCAGGCATTGTGTTAGTTTATTTTAGAATGTACCGGTATGTTGACCACCTACACTATCCCAAGCATTATGCTGGGTAACATGGTTGAAAGGGTGAGGTGCATGCCCTTAGTACCCAATGATCTTGTAACAGTGGCACATAAAGGTCAATGATTTCAATATAATGCATGTGTTCTACATTTTGGGTGTTTGGAGAGGAAAATGGGAGATTGATAAGGAGTCAGTTGGCTACCCTAGAAGATTAGGGAGTCTCCCAGGGAAAACTGATGTCGGGTCCATGTCTTAGAGGGAGCGAAGGCCAAGACTAAGGCAGAAAAATAGTAGCAGATTTTTTTAAAGATTTATTTTTATCGTTTTAGACAGAGAGAGAGAGATACAGAGACAGAGATAGAGAGAAGGGGGAGGGCCCAGAACAATCTCCATAGTTGCACATCATTGATTTTTCCACATAGTTTCATTCCACAGGTGGGCGCAGGGCTGCACAGGGCAGGAACTGGGCCAGGGTCTCACCCCAGTGAGAACCGAACTGGAGGCACTCCCCAGTTCAGCATGTGGGTCCGCACGGGCTGGGGCCGGGATTTGATCCTCTGTCCACGGGACTGCAAAGTGAGTGCTTAACCCACTGAGCCATCCTGGCTTCCCCAATAGTAGCAGATTTGACAATCATTCTCTTGTAAATCCTACCTCAGTATAGTAGACTCTTCTGTTTATTTTTGCCATTGATGCATCATAAATGAATCAATTATCTTCATTATGTTACAGGTTTTGCACATTAAATTCACCCTTTTGCACACTAAATTCACCCTTTTGCAAATTGAATTTACCCTGTTGCAAATAAAATTCACCCTTTTGTAAATCAAGTACTTTTACATATATATTATATTTAAAAAAAACATTAAATAACGTTAACTACACAGTAAAAAATCAAAAACTCATACATACATAATTTAACATATGTAGGTTCTCCTGTAGTACCTTGTTTTTGTTTTCATCAGTCAACTGTGCACAGAGTTGATACAGTATGGAAACGTTACCTAAAAACCAAACATATTAAGATTGCCTTTTTCTGTTAATATGGGAATGTTGTTCAACCATTATAAATAATCCTATAATATTATACAACAAAAGTATTATATCTGAAGTACGCTCCTAGGATTTCAGTTGGTCATCTCCATATATACGTAAGGCCTACTTTTAAGACATCTTTTTAAAGTAGTAATCATCACATTATAAATCAACTATGATTTATGTGTGTCACCTTATTAGTCCTTTCGAAGTTATCTTTTTAAAACCCCAGGATTAATATATGCATGATCATATACAATACATAGTAGTAAATATTTAGTTAATGTAAATGACTGAGGTCAATGGTATACTCATTCCGATACTAAAGTGACAAATATAGTCAAAATACAAAACCTTAATTTTTTTTATTATATTTTATTGTTAAAGTTAATGGGGTGACATTGGTTGGTAACAATTAGATAGTTTCCCGATGTACAAGTCCACATCACATCACCCATGCATCGCATTATGTGCCCACCTCCCAGAATCAGGTCCCCCTCCACCACCATATATCTGGTGCCCACTCCCACTTCCCCCCACAACTCTTCCTCCCCCCTCCTACCCCCACTTCAGGTAACCACCAAACTAAAACCTTCATTTCAAAATGTGAGGTGGATGGATGATAACAGAATAGCACATCAATTTCTATACTATTTCATTGATATGAAATCATTTTCCTTTTCATTAATATGAAAGGAGGTTCACCAATAATAAAGGCAGAGAACCACCCTAGAGTAGTATTGTGCAAATAGTGTTGATTTCTAGTGCTACACTTTTCCAATCACAGGATATAACAAAGGTAACCAGTAAAATCAATAAGCAGGATTGGAAAAAGAAATGCTCTAAGGACACAGAAATGAGGCCATCAAAAGTGTTTGCTTTTAGAAAGATAAACCACGTTGCAACAGGTGAATCAGTTTCTTGTCAGCAGTTATAAATAAACTTGTCTAATCTAAGCAAAGCATTTTAGGCTATAATAGGTTAAAATATTGTTGGAAATAAAAATAGATATATTAGCAACTCACCAGATTCCACTGCACAAATAGCTTGATTCACTCCAGAGTCTAAACAAGTAAACAAAAACATGAAAAAAAATGTTTGCAGTGTTGCTTGCCCTTTAGTTATAAAAGAGAAACAAAAGATTGAAGATACCAGAACTAAAATTTTTGAATAGATGTCTATTCTATTTCTCAGACTATCCTTCTTTTCTACAGAGTTCAACTTTTACATGTAAAGAAAGGCTTCTTGTTTTAAGAAACAGATGATTAAAAATGTTGATTGAAGGATGCTGGGATAACTCAGCAGGTTGAGCGCTTGCCTTGCAACCACAAGGTCCAGGGATCGAATCCTGGCCCCAGCCCAAGTAAACCCATATGATGAACTGTGACACATTGGTGACTGCCAAGATGGCAGTGTAGGGTCTTGCCTCCCATGCAGGAGGCCCCGAGTTTGGTTCCTGTCCCACGTGGCCACACATCAACCAGTGAAAGATGAAAGTATGTCACAACTAGTGATATACAACTATGAAGACTGCTCTGGGCCTTCCTCTCTTTTCTCTCTTTTTCTCTCTCTCTCACACACACACACACACACACCTTCTCTCACACAAAAAATCTTTAAAAGAATGTTGATTGACATTTGATAAATTTTAATCATGTTTAAAATTAGGTAGTTCCTTTGTGATGTGGAAATATGACTAACAAATTGACTTAAAAGTTTAAGTCCCTGAAGCAAAGTTTATTCACTACCTTGAACAATCAAATCCTCTATAACTATTTTAATAAATTTATATACTTCTACTGTGTGAGAAATGAATTTTATACAGAAAATCTGAACCATACATCAAAATGATAAAATTCACTCCTAATCACAGTCAGCACTAATTTGACTAGTCGAGGTGGAGTAAAGTTATGACCCAAAGTACTTCGCGCAAAGCTCATTGTCAATATAGTGGTATTGTATATGGTGTTGTGCTTCTAACAGAAAATTATTTGCCCCATGTTCTGAGCACATCGGGTCAGGAAAAATGACAGGAAAATTTGGAAGTAGGTAAAGATATACAGCTCTTTGCATTCTCGGGTATATTCTGCCATCATCTAACCTTAGAAAACTTTCCAGTAGAGTCCTCCCATAGTCAATCTCAGGACATGTGTTATTTGAACAACTATGTGTTATTTGAACAACTAAGCCTATCCATAAAGACTTCTCACCAGAGGCTTGAGTACTGAGTAGTCTGATGGTCTGCTCCGCTTGGAGGAGCCTAAGGAATGAGGTGTGGCCATGCAGCGTGCCTCGCCCATTGTGCAGGTTAGTAGCACCACAACGCCAGGCTTGATCAAAAGCATTATGTCCACGTGGGCTAAATAATAGAGAACTCACTGTTCATACTTCTGATTGGATGCTTCACAGTTGCTTCTGTTAACAGGATAAGTGACTCCTTGAGCACAATAGGTGTTAATCATAGTTAACTAGCATTTGTAGCTTCCTGGGGTCCCTGATAGGGGTCCAGGATAATCTGCTTGCAGTTTGTGCCGGCTGTTGTCCTTGGAATTTCACTTTCAGCAAGCCGGTCCAACCCGAGGCCTGCAGGCCACATGCAGCCTAGGACGGCTTTGAATGCAGCCCAACACAAATTTGTAAACTTTCTTAAAACATTATGAGGGTTTTTTGTTTTGTTTTGTTTTTTTGCCTTGTTTGCTTGTTTGTTTAGCCTATCAGCTATCATTAGTGTAAGTGTATTTTATGTGTGGCCCAAGACAATTCTTCCTCCAATGTGGCCCAAGGACACCAAAAGCCTTACAGCCATGCCTAAGTGACTTTTTCCTGTTGCCTTTGAACTCAGTTTCATATTGCTTCAGCCATCTCATCAGGTACAACAAAAATGTGCTGCGACTCTGCTCATTAGTACATGGCTGAGTCCCCAAAGGTCTGCTCATTTCAAGAAATCAAGTAACTGGGGATGCTGGGTGGCTCAGCTGGTTGAGCACTTGGCTTGCAGCCCTGGGGTCCAAGAATCAAATCCCCACCCTGACCTATGAGGGCCCATATGCTAAACTGGGTGTGTCCACATTTCTGTTCTCACCCGGGGCAAACTTTCCATGTAAGAGGCCCCCAGCTAGCAGGGGCATGCCTCCCATGGGGAGGCCCCCAGCCGGTTCCTGCCCTGTGCAGCCCCATGCCCACCTGTGGAATGAAACTACGGAGAAAACTAATGACATGCCACTATGGAGACTGCTCTGGGCCCTCCCCCTTCTGTCTCTCTGTTTCTGTCTCTGTCTCTGTCTGTCTCTGTCTCTCTCTCTCTGTCAAAAACAATAAAAATAAATCAAAGAAGAAGAAGAAAGAAGGAGGAGGAGGAGAAGAAAAACAAATCAAGTAACTGGCTCTGGGGATCTGACTAAGACATCTGCCCTAGCATTCCTATTCCTCAGAGCCCTCAGCTGTGCATATTTTGTGGGCACGTACGTGACCCACTTTACTCTTCCCCTAAATTGACACAGGGATTTCCATAAATAGGTGTGTCGTTCCAGGGTGCTGTTTATTGTCTAGTTATTTAGGGCTCATCTGCCTGACAAAGTAGCTAGGCAATTGGCAAACATCAATTTCCTCTAGATGAGAAAAATGACCGTCTAGCCTGAGCATTTTGCTTTTTGGCAGGGTATGAGACACATAGCAACTTATTTTTCACCCCCTGAGGAATATCCTCAACAACAGTGTACATAATTCTAGAAATTTCAAAAACTGAATTCAGATTCGGACTTACCTGGATTTATCAGCCAGAATCTCTCAGTCATGTGGGTGAGGATGTTCTTCACTCCTCTGCCCTCGTTACTCTGCAAAGGCAATTCTCATGATATCATCCTATATTTCACTAAGTTGCTCATAAAGGTTGAATTCAAGTACCATTTCACTAGATTATGGCAATAGGCTGGTAAATTAAAAGATCCTCGTGGCAAAACAATAAATGTATACTGGATGACATTACATGAGAATGCAAATTGTCCCAGTTCCATTTAGAAATTGAGATTGATTGAAAATACCTTTGCTGGTTGGGTTGTAATAGTGAGCCATTCCTCTCTGGGCTACTGCACTTCCCGTACAGACTTTATCAGAATGGGTAGCTGAAGTAGTCAGTGACCCTGTCTGGTTTGAACCTGGAGTGTGTACTATTAACCTCCAAGAATTATCTGCCTTAAGAACTGGCCAGATACAAGATAAAGTATTACAGACCTGCTTCTTAATCATTTACTGTTTAACAGTCAAACTATAATGTCATATTTAGTGCTGGAGAATATATGATCATATTCAAACCAAGTATTACATTGAAATATCAGGTTTAGAATTTTAAAAGATATTGTCCACATAAGCCGATATAGTACTACAAGTTATAATAATTTTTTAAAAAAAGCATATCTCCTTTTTTTTTTTTACATAGTTTCTACATATAATGAGGCAATTATCTCTAAAGTTAGGAATAGGTTGTTAGTTCATCGTCTCATATAAGAATTCTAAATCTATACTCTTTCACCAAAGTATTTTCTCTGTCTGGGTTAAATATGTTTCAATCCTCTTAACTGCCTTCTGAATTACATCAGAATTTTTATTACTAAAGAGTAAAGCATTTCATTATATTTTTTTAAATTCTACTTAAAATACAGCTTGAAAAACAGAATTTTTTATTTTTATTTTTTGACTCTACTAAAGAATAGACTAACTCAGAAAGGGAAATGCTTTGTCTTCTAGCAGAAAAAATGTCCTGTGCTTCTCTATCCAACATACTTATTGCTTAACAGTGGTGGCAATTTTATGAGACTAATGTAAATCTAATATTCTGGGCTCCTTGCAGCTTAATTAATTGACTGAAGACAAAAACCCACCCCTAGATCATCACTACTCCAGGTGTCCAGGAACTATCTCACAGCCAGATGTTTGTAAGTAATGTGATTTTGTAGTTACTATCACTGGGGCTGGGAAAGAGCTAAATTCAGTTTTGTTCATTTTTGTTTCAATGTTCTTTTACTTTTCCCTCTTCTTCACATTGTCAATATAGTTCACATTTCCTAAGGAGTAATAAAATAATATCATGTTAACTTAGTGTTTGGTGTCTGCACACTTTCTTTTTATAGATCTGCCTTTGGTGTTTTGATTCGGAAGGCATTCAATTTAAAGATGTATACACTATTGCATCGTAAACGAACAGTCAAGTGGGAGAGCACATTTTAAACAACCTGGGCTATGCTGTTAGGTCACTTCCCCATAAAGAAATCGTCATGGGAGAAAGTTAGACATTTATTTGGCATAACTAATTTTGTCTTCAACTGGGAGGCTGACAGTGTCCCAAGCATATTTGCACTTTATTCTTCAGAAGCAACAGCCTATTATGCCCTTTCATTTAATGTATTGGCTTCCATATAATCAGCCCCTAATCGTTCTCTTACAGAAAAAAAATATAGAGTTTTGATCATACAAAGATTGAAGTTGATTTTCATATCACTTTTTTTATTGTCTTTCAATTTTTTAGCTTTGCCTATCATTGAAAATGGAATGCTTTATTAAATTTCAGCATATCCTAATGAAAAAAAAATGTGTATATATACAAAGAAAGTATTTTGTTCCAAAAATTATTCAAAGGATTTTTCCAAAGTGCCTAAGAAATCTTGATATTAAAGACTTTTTTCCAAATGTTATTTAAATTTCTTTAGAGCCATGGCTATATGAGAGGAAAAGATGTTATGGGAATATAGGCTGTGGCTGCTTTACTCTGAAGTTCCTATTTAATAGTGAACATATTTTGTGTACAGTTAGACGCATTTGCTCTATCAAGGGTCCAGAGTTCAGGTCCACACTTTCATTAAATGACAAATCTGAGGCACATGTGAAGTAGATCACGAATTTGGAGCCTTGACTAATAGTAATGCAATGCTTCAGAGATTCGATCCCCTCAGTGTAGCCTTTGTGATTAATCCTGCTAGTTTCTATAGTGAGCAGTATAAAAGGAAGTGATAGCAATCCTGATTTGGGTCTCTTGAGAGAGAGACAACAGGACCTGGGAAAATAAATTAGACAACCAACATAAAATACCCATATTATTATTATTACAGTGACATAGATCTTCACATATTCCGTATAATTTTTACCACTATTCTCCTTTTTTCAATTGCTTGCTAATCTTAAATAATGAAATGGGCAGGAACCATTTAGATCTATACAGGCAGTGTTACTCTCAGCTTTGTCCTTTATGCCAAATATTATTGCTGAAATAGAACAGCAATAACAAACATATATGTTTATACCATGTTCTTCTAGAACAATTTTACTACCTAAAATACAGATTTTTTGATGGGATAGCTATGCTTTTAAGTTAAAACGAAAATACTCTTATTAAACCTCCATGAGACTAAATTAGAGAAATTATATAACCTTATATTATTATACTATTTCAAACACAAGAGAAATTTTTTTTTAATAATGGAGACAATTCTTAAGAGTATAAGATGATTGCATGAATAAATAAATTCTCTGATCATTCTTCCTGCCTGACCTAAATAAATAAATAAATAAATAAATAAATACACCATATGATTCACCCACAAAATATTAGTTGTATTTTTTTTATTTAGATATAGTTTTGGTTTGGGAAGCAAAATTGATTCTTTATACTCTATGATTTCTCAGCATTCTTTGCCTGAATAGTAGATGCTTTGCTTTTCTCTCATGTCCAAAAAATATCACTGAAGTATATTTGGGTTTTGTTGAGGGACAGAAATAATGATCCTTGCAAGTAAGAATCAGACATGAGCATTCAAAATTTAGAAGTGACTACTATATGAACTTGGGAAAATGAATGGAACACTAATAAACACTTCCTAAAACCTAGTTTCTACTCATCATCCACCATATTCTACTTAGTTTATAAAATTTGTTGAGTGTGAAACTGCAAGGAAGACTTCCAAAATGCTTGAGCTTCTGTTCTCAAATCTTTTCATGTTAATCAGATATCATAATGCAATAATGAACTTAGGAAAACAGTGCTTTGCTACTTTCTTCCCAAACCAAGATTAAGATTTTTCAGATGATTTGGGTAACAAAAACGTCATTCTCTTGGATACTGACTTCAGTTTATACCTATGAATTGTAGAATGTTTGTTCCTCTGTCTGATCTTCTGGCACTTTGAGAGATATGTTATTAGTTATACTAGCCTAGGATTTTTGCGTGTATACCTCTAAAGAGGAGGGGAAGCTCTTTTCCATTAGAAGTCTGATTTCTCTTTGAAGTACAGCTCTAGTCAAACCATGTATATTTTCAAAAAAAACAAAAACCACACATGCACATGCACATCAAAGCATCAGCAAAAATTAATATAGAAGCTAGTTTGATATCAAAGAGCTACTGTGGATTAAAATATCCAGATAACAAACAAATAAATTAAATTAAAAAATTAAAGGGGAAGTCGGGATGGCTTAGTGGGTTAAGTGCTCACTCTGCAGCCCCGGGACTGAGGATCGAATCCTGGCCCCAACCCATGCAGACCCATATGCTGAACTGGGGGAGTGCCCCCAGTTCAGTTCTCACCGGGGCAAGACCCCGGCCCAGTTCTTGCCCTGTACAGCCCTGTGCCCACCTGTAGAATGAAACTATGTGTAAAAACCAATGATGTGCAATTATGGAGACTGTTCTGGGCCCTCCCCCTTCTCTCTGTCTCTGTCTTTCTCTCTCTCTCTCTGTCAAAAGCAATAAAAATAAATCTTTAAAAATATATATCCAAATAACAGAAAGTGTAGTTTAGCTCCATGTATATTTTAAGTAATGCACATATACACAAATAACATGGACATATGTTTTTAAATATATAACATTTCCATCCACCAAGAAATGTGAATAAATAATGTGATAAACCTATGATTAACATCTTCTTATAATTTCCTTTTACTTTCTAAGTTTTCACTGGTACATTTTTTATCAGATTTCTGACTATTTAAGCAACAATTCTTTCTTTTTCCCCAGTACAGCTTTATACTTCCATCTTTGTATTTCCAACCAATTTATTACCAGTGGGATGAATAAAGATTATTATTTTTAAAACTAGAAAATCTACTGATCAACCAAGGCAGAAAATCTGATGCTTTGATTAGAAGATTAGACTTACTATTAATATAAAGTTTTATGTTATTCAAACATATTATATTTAATCATTCACTACTTACTATGGCTTCAGTGATAACATACACTTTTCTGCTTACCCTCTCAATTCTGTTTCTCTTTCTCATTGTCTTTTTTACCTCTAAGTATTAGAGTTCCTCCCGGCTCCATTACGAGCTATCATTATTCTTTTGGAAACTTTCTTCTAGATAATGTTGTCCATTCGCATGGCTATAACTGAGTCTATATGTCAAGGTCTCCAAACCTAATCTGTTCAGTTGCCTCAACTGAAATTCAGATTCATATATTCAACTTTCTATTTGAAATATCCACTTTGATATCTAAAAGTAGAAGGAAAAAAAAACACATAAAATAGAAATAGGCAAAAACAAAACAAAACACAACCCAAACTGAGCAGTTGATCTTCTTGGACAAATCCCTCTCTACTCTTTGCCATCTCAGTAAGTGACACCATTGTTCAATTGGTTGCTTAACTTAAATATTTGGAAGTTATTGCTGATATGCATCTTTCCTTTGCCACCACAACAATCCATCACCAAGTTCTGCCAAGTCAATTCTACAGCTCAGCTCACATCACCATCTTTATCCCCTCTTCCCTCATGTAATACAAACCACCATTGTCTCTCACCTAGGCTGCAGCAATAGCTTCCTGTCTCTTTACTTCCACTCATTTCCCACTGACTCTCAGTGGTGGGCACACAATGCAAAACATAGATGATGTATTATAAAAGTGTACAATTCCTACCACCAAATATATTATTCTCTACCCCAGGAGACAAAGTACTTTATGTTCTTCTATTATAGATTTACTTTCTTGTTAAATGATGGACAAAGTAAACTGTAACTAAATATATACCTTCAGAAGAAAAGAAACAAAATTAGCACAAAAAGAAATAATAATAGTAGAATTTTTAGAAAATGAAAAGCACAGTCAATTTAAATAATTAGTACATTAAAAATATTAATTAAATGTCTATAGACTACTGAAAAGGGTGTCAAATGTAAAATTATGAAAGAGAAAGAAGGCATGGCAACTTACACAAAAGTATTTTTTAAATACTACTAAAGAGAGTTCAGCTTAACTCAGGGTTTCTCATCTACTGCACTACTGACATTTTGAGTAGGCTAATTCTTTATAGTTGGGGGGTAAAAGAGATTTGGCCTGTATATTGTAGGACATTTAGCAGCATCCATGGCCCTTACCAATTAGATGCCAATTATCAACATATCCCCCAGGTTGTGACAACTGAAATTATTTCCCAACATTGTCAAACATCTCAAGGAGAGCACTATTACTCCCCGCTCACTCCTTCCTATTGAGAACCCTTGGTTTCATGTGGCTCCACATAAAGGGAACATGACTTTGTATGAAAATATCCACGTTTAAGTCTTAGCTTCACAGAAAATCTCAGAAAAGTCACTTTATGTACATAATTTTCCTCAGGAAAATGGAGATATCTACACTGTCTACTTCATAGATTACATAATTAAAATGCATTCCATAAAATAGACAAGGTGGAAAAACAAAAATAAAAAACAGAGAATAAAAAATTTTATAAATGCAAATAAAAAGGTGAAACAATTGTTATATTGAAGTTTCTAATTTTACTTTGAACTTTTTGGCAACCAAAGCGAAAAGAAGGATGCCTACTATCATAATTCCTTAACAGACAGAAGACAGAAAGCCAATTCATTTGGGACAAGCTTCTCCAACCCGTGGGCCAGTGGCCAGCCACATGTGGCTCAGAATTGCTTTGAATTCAGCTCAATACAAATTCATAAACTTTCTTGAAACATTATGAGAATTTTTTTGCCATTTTTTTAGCTCACCGGCTATTGTTAATGTTAGTGCATTTTGTGCACTAAAACATTTGTTCAATAAAAGCGCAGGCAATAACATTTCAACACAATCTACTGAAGGCCACACTGTGATAACTCAAGTACTAAAGCCTAGTGTGACTGAAGGTTATGACTTCAAGTACCAGGATTGGTGAGTTGGCAGTATAGCCTCAAGAAGTTTCATAAATACTGTTTCTTATACCCTGGCTTTTTATAAGAGCTTAATATCAATTATTTTGACATTATTTTGGTCATGGCTTTTTATATAGACAAACTGTATATCAGGGTAATTGAAATTATTACATTTTCCCCTTTTCTGCCTAAGTATGCAAACTTTGCCACCCGAAGTACAAGACCTTTTCTGTAACTGGGACAGGTATCTATCTTCCCAGGATGAGCAATGGGAGATGTGCATGCAGTAGGTAAAAAAGATGGTGAACAAAAAGAAAAAATGTAATCCAGTGACTCAGACTGTCACCTTGAAAAGCTACATGGTGATTTCTTTACTGTGCATTACCATTACATACTACATATTAATACTACCAATTTTATTATCGTTCTTCAATATTCTCTTTGAATATAATCATTATATTCAATTACTGTATTTCTCCAATACTTAATCTTCCTGAGATAATCTTTTATCTCAGTAAAACAAACAACAAACTAGAAGAGACATTTCTGTGTACTGGGTTTGAAAACAAGCCCCCTCACCACAGTAAACGCTAAGGGCCAGTCCACTGAAAAACTGAGAATATTTCTTTTGTTATTTTATGTATAATTCCTCATTGACACTGTTCACGAAATCATTCAGATAATACTATCCACTGGGCCATAACCTTTGTCCAGTAATCACCGAGGCAGGCTGGTTAACACAGTTGAGCTTCCTTACACCCAATATAAGACAGCTTCTTCTTCTTCAACTATCAATTTCTGAACAGAAAATAACCTTTCTTCAACATACAGAGTCCCAACAGCGCCCATACAAGCCAGCTATTTTAAAGACCACATGTCTATGTGGATCTGCTAAGGAAACAAAAGTTTGAATTGGACAAGGAAAGGAGAAAACCAGAAAATTTTCTGGAACAGAATGCTGTGCACGTAACTAAGGCTCACTAAGTAAAATTAAATAAAGAAAAATACCGTGTGGTAGTGTGGCTATCAACCAGGGAGAAACATACACACTTAGGAAGTCAGTAACCACCTGCCTAAGAGGATTGACCTAAATTATCTTATTATTTGGGGATAAAAAAGCATGCTTTAATATGTCCCTTTCACAGTAATAAAATTATGCTTTTTGTTCTTTAAACTCTTGAGGAACACTGATATTTTATAACTTAAGTATTTCAGATCAGTTATTCCTTCCTGGTGCACATGTGATTCCCATTTGTCATGCGGTTATCTGATTACTTACATCATTCTCTTACAACATAAGATGTTAGCCAGAAATCACATTTGGCAAATTTTAGCAAAAGAAAGAGTAAAATTTAGAAATCAAAGATCTTCCAACAGTTGGGCTCCTCTTTTTATAAAGGCTGACGTGGCTGGCTTGGTACTTCATTAAGCAAATCAGTGCTAAGTGTTACACTTTAGCGAATTAAAGAGGCACGAGAAGGCAGTGGGCAGTGTGGCATAAAGGCAGTAGTTTGGAAGTGCTGACTAACTCAAACCTCTTGGGTCCAACTCAGCCTAGTCATTAAAAGGGGTATTTCCTGGGAAAGCTAGGAAAGAAGGCAATTGTATGAGCACTTCTCAAGTAGGGAAATGAACAAAATGCTTCTAAGAACTCTTGGAGTATAAGTTTGTCTTTTTGAACAAGGTCTAATCAATTCTATGACCATAAAAACAAGTTTTGGGAGAAGCCAAACTAACCTGAGGTTTGCCATGAGCACCCTGGTTTATTCAGGCAAATAAGAGATCCTAAGTAGGATAGAAAAGATAATGCAAGGATTAACTCAAAGCAGGAAAAGAAATCTCTAATATTCCAAATATTATTGGTACAAAATTAGTTGTCCATTCAGACCTCCTTTTGCCAATCAACCTGGTTTTATATCCAAAATATGAAACTTAGAGAGGTCAGACATGTGTAAAGGCATACAATGCAGGTGACTGAGAAGGGGTAGGCTCACCATTTCTGTTTACTCTCCTTTCCACTAGATATTGATACAGCAATACTCTGACAAATGCAACAACATCTGGTTAGAATAAGAGACTTTACAGTTTTCTACATAGAAATTTTCTGCATCTGATTATTAGACAGATAAAACATTCATGAGAGAAGGGTACACTAATGATCATTGTGTGTCTAGACCAAGAAGAGAAGGAGAAAGAGTAAGTTAAACAGACAGGATTTCCAGAAGAGAATGAGGAAAGAGTATTGCTTTGGATGTTAAGGGAAGACATGCTGGTCAACAGTCTCTAGTCTTGCCAAGAAGTGAAATATGAGAATGTAAAAGTCAGTGTCTCAGCTGATGAACAGTTTGTGTGGATATGGACAGGAAGCAGTTCATAGAGTTGAGGTCTCAGAATCCAAAGTAAGGTAGGTGAGAAGGTAAACTGAAGGCCATCGCTGACTGGGTATCAGTGATTCTTAGACTTCCTAATTGACAGAACTGAAGGAGAAAGAGAAAGAGAGAGAGAGAGAGTACATTGTTTTAAATTGAGGAGACCTAAAAATTTTTTTCTTCGCAAGAAAAATCTTAAACCCTAACAGAACTTGAACAGAACCCATGTAATTGTTACTTATCATCACATTAAGAAAGCCCCCTTCTTTACATAACTCAAAAAGGTGTCATTCACCTAGAGAATGATATACACACACAGTGTTACCTGAAATTTAGCAAAATGGAGCCCTGATTATTCTATTAAAAATGTCAAAAATATAGAAAATGCATCAGAATAATTAATATAGAACAATAATGTGTGCATCACATGCATGAATGAACCATTTTATCATTTCACTAAATTGTTATTCAACAGTTACTGCAAACAGTAACAGTGTTACTGTTATGGCTTTTTCAGAATTAGAAAGACTATGCTAGAGCAACAATAGGAATGTAGGTGTCTTGTTTTACTCTAGGTCCACTTAGATTTGTTATCCAAAACCAAACCAG
>PVKE010033340.1:0-17984 GCA_004027555.1 Craseonycteris thonglongyai
ACTTCTCTTCCATGTCACTTGAATTGTAACATCTTTGCTGCTTACACAGGACCAGATGTCAGGTAGAGTCTTCTTCATTTGTGAAATATTAACCCAAGATTTAACACCTTATAATTCGGAAACAGTGTCGATGGTCAAGAGTTTAATTAAAACTACTAAGACATAATGAGTGAAAGAAAACAACTGGGAATAAAAATATGTAAGAAAAGTAAAATGGCAGGATCTTTCAGAATGCAAAGAGAAAAATGATAGGACACAATATGAATTAATATAAAATAAGTTAAAGATTTGTGGAAATTAAATCTTGAACAAGAAATTTTATATGTGGTCAAGCTGACTGAAATTGGAATAAATGTAACTTTTTAAAATATTAATTTTAATATAAGAAATACACTGGTACAAATTAAAATTAGGATTTAATTCTCTCTGTTAAAAGGACAAAGGAACAGTTTCTTTGGACTCTCATGAAAGGTTTTTTAAAGCAAAGATTTTGTTTCTCTTACCAAATTATTTACTGTGCCTTACCTTGTTTTTATCAGGCCTTTGATTACTTAGGAAAACTCTGTCTCCTTAATACATTCTAAAGCTCTTAAGCTTTAGAATACATTGATTAGAACTCTTAACCCTTAGAAACCTTTATTCCCAGTGAAAACTAAGAAATAATCAATTGTGGATTATCTGTTACAAGAGAATTCTGAAAATTGGCAAATTTATAAATACGTTATATAATTCAGAGAACTACTTATATGTTCCATCTTATAGTAAAATTTTTGATGTATCATGAGACATGCTCACCGATAGACCAAGTTATCTTTAGTTCCTTTGTAATAAGAAAATACAAGTAGATAAACTCGTGTTCAATAATTAATGTTTTAGTGTTTTATCTTATTTGAAAGTGATCTAAATATTTAATGAATAGCCCTTGTTTTACTTATCTCCGTGCATCATTATGGTTTTAATCTATCAAAAAAAATTGAAAACTATTTTCATGTACACATACTATATTGTATAATATTGTTGAAAAGTATATAATCTTTTGTGTTACTTATATTTAACTTTTCAACAATTATGTTTAGATTACTCATGAAAATTTCTTGATACATTAAACAGCTAACTACCTTAGTTTATCTTTCTTTCTGACAAATTCCATAACAAAGCTAATATGAGCTCACTTGACTTTTAGTAAACCTAGGTAGAATAAAAAATATTATATTTAATGTCCATAATTAGAAAGACATGCCTGCTTTAAATAAATTGTCAAACAAATTAGATTTTTTATACCAGAGATTTTCCTAGATCATGGAAATTTGAAAAATATTTGGGATAGTTTTATATTTCTGACAATATATTTTGTTTCTATGATGCTTTTTAAAAAAAACCGAAATGATGCTTTTTAAAACTTAGTTTTTGCAATGCTATCTGTAGGTAAGAAGATATAACACACTTAAAATATATATATATACAGGCATATATAAGCATACAGAAACAACAGAGATTATATAGCCTTTGTTTTAAAATTTCAACCATGAAACAGGTACAAGAATGCAAAGCTCACTAGTTTTTTAAAAAAAGAAAATAAATAAAGAAAACAAAAACAAAAACAGTTATAATGGAAAAAATTAACTGCTTAGAGGGTTAAAGCTTTTTATTAATATTTGCGGAAGAGATTTGTAAAAATTTTCATCGGCCTATTTTTCAAAATAGCCTTTTTTCTCTCCTTCTGAAAAAAGAAATTACCTTGTTTTCTAAAAGACCCAATAGAAGGATACTTCATCTCAAAAGCCAAAGAGAAAGAAAGTAAAATCAGCAAGATCTTTTGTTTTATAAATCCATAACTTTCGCAATACCTGCAAGCATTTTCCCATGAATGGAGGAGTTTTGAAAACTAGAAAAAAAAATAGGTGGGTTTGGATGGTTTCTAGACCCACATTGCTGTTCCTGTCAGGATTCCATTGGTAAGAAAAGCATAGTTGTTTCTAATTTCTCAAAGATTTGGTTTGCAACCAAATGATATCAAGATGTCAGGCTCACCCATCCACCCACTCCAGTATCTTCATTTGCTTCTTTATATAGGGAAGACGTTTCTCAACTAAGATGAAAATCAAAAGATTTCTGTGCTAGAGGTAGAGCTATGTGTCCTGAAATGTGTTTTAGTAAATCTTTAGAATGTTTTTATTTTTTCTGGATACATGGTTTTATTTCATCTTAGGAGAAAAGGCCTTTTAAAATATATTTCTGTTAGACTCTGAATATCAGCTTCTGACTTGGCCAAATTGTGACCATAGAGTTACTATATATATATATATATATATATATATATATATATAGAGAGAGAGAGAGAGAGAGAGAGAGAGAGAGTCAGGTTTCAGCTGGGAAAAGCAGTAAGTATTTCTTACAATGATGAAAACTAAAGAGAGGCAAAAGATACCACCTCCTCTGACGGAGAGCCACTCACAGAGAAAACCAAAAGAAAAAGACAATTTCCCTGAGCACTAACACTGTCTATAAGATCCTAGCTATAAATAAGGTGCAACTGGCCTTTCTCTTCAGCCAAATTTTGGGGCCCCCGAGCTGAGAGTTACCAATCTAAGTTCCCAGGACACAAAATGAGATAAGTACAAAAGCCACATCTGTCTGTAGGATAAAGAGGACGGACAACCAATGGGTACCAAAAAAGCAAATGTATGAGTCCTAATTCAAAGATCTAAGTATTGCAAATGCTGGGGGTTTTTTTGTTTGTTTGTTTGTTTTGTTTGTTCTTTTGGTGAGAGGGTGCTGCTCATCTAAATTTTGAAAGGAAGAGACAATGTAAAATTTGACCCTTCTCTTATAACCAAGCCCTACATGTAGAGATCTTGGATCACTGACTTAGGTAAGAATTTTTAGCTTTTGCTAGCTTCTCCCAAATTTCCCAGAATCCCATCCATAGGCTGTAAAAGCAAATGGGGTGTTATTTTACGTATCACCCTTGGCCATCAAAAATGTAGAGGAGGGAAGATAATTTTTCCCACTACTCTTTAGGGTGTATGCTTGGCAGAGAACCTTTTTTCTCTAAGATACGGTAGTTTGTAAATACATAAGCTTATTTAAGTTATAATTCTTCACTGTGATCACAGTAATTCAAGTCTATCTCCTGTAAAGTTAACCAGCTTGTTCAGCCTTCAAATAAAATTATATTCACCTGAGGCCTCACACTGGCCCGGGTTTGGTTTCAAAGTCAGAACCATTTAGACCCTGGACCCAGTCTTGATTCTCTGTCATGTCTGACTCCAGCTGGTATCTGAACCCATTTCAGAAAAAAAAGTTCTCAAAATTGGAAGTTGATAACTGCGGAGCTAGGATCAGAGAGGGACCTACCACCTTTAGAGGCAGCAAGAAAGCAGCAAGCTCAAAGGAATTTAATAGGGGCCTAGGCTTGTTTGCTTGTGGATCCTGGGAGCCATTGGGGAAGGGAAATCTTGATTCCCTCTTCTGACACTAGAGCAGTTAAAATATGAATTGAGGCATAGGAAAATTTTAAAGAGTTTATTTGAGTAAAAATCAGTTTCAGTCAAGGGCATCTGACTTAGCTGATAGAGAGGAACTCCAAGGAGCTGTACAAACTGATAGACTTCTGTAGGCCGAAGAGAACAGGGACAAGGCACTTGTAGTGGGCTGAAAAGCGAGTTGGTTAGAAAAAGTTACTTTCCTTTAAAGGACAAAAGGGTCTGTCAGGCAGATCACCAAGTTCATGCTTCAGGTGATTTCTGATTGACTGGTTTAAGGTTTCATTTCTGGGAGAGCCAAAAGTGTAATTAAGTCTGGGTTTGGTGATGAAGGGTGTAGTAGTATAAATAATTCCATTTTGATACTATGATTGGTTTGTTTGTTTTTTAACAATAGAGTAACTAATCTGTGAGAATTAAACATTGTATTACACACTTAAACACTTTTTCTGAACACAGTTTAAATATATCTTTTTCTGTGAAAATCTTTGATTAATGGCATAGTGCTAGAGATTTCAGACTCACTGATCATTTAACAACAAAGAAACGTTTGGGGTTGGAAGAAAATACTAGTACCACATAAATTTGACTTGTTACAAACTCTGCCTACATGGTGCCCTTTTACATTAATCTGAACTAAATAACAAAGTCAGAGGCAAAAGAGCTGACTCAAGAGGCAGATGGAAAGTTGCCCCCAGTTTACCATATTTTCTCTGTACAACATCTTCTAATCAGCTTCATGCTGTTATCATCTGGGAGACTGATAAAGGATAGCCTCACCTCCTGCTTGCTTCTTCCTGTTAAACTCCTTGTTCATATTTGAAGAGCCCATGGGGAAAATATTGAATGTCCTACAGGTACGTACAGAGCAAGCTGATCACTAGAGTGAAATGCCCTGATGGCTGAACCCATTCTATCATGTGTTCCTAATTGGCACTGATATGCCCGTGACAGTCATTTTGACTATTTTTTCTTCCTCTAACCTTTTGTGAGTTAATTTGGTTTCATAACACTTATTGAAAAAAAGATTGTAGGCATCTTGTTTCAAGTCTAGAGATCACCAAATATATTAAATCTCTGTTTCTTTGATTTTTCTAAGAGGTTGTGTGGAATAATACTTATTTTTTAGAAAGACTGTTTGTCAATTTTATTGCTTAGATGATTGTTCCTAAATAATGTTCTCTGGCTAATGACTGGGAATATATATTAGCTCTGTGCTTGTGCTAATGGTTCTATACACTTAATTGCTTTGTTTTCTTTTATAACTCATTGAAAACTTTGTTTGTTCTGCTACTAAATTGCTACTCCATATACATTGAATACATATGTTTTGACCACTTAACAGCTAAGAAACTTCATAGACCCTGGGCTTACAATGATAAGCAAATGTAGGCCCTGTTCCTACACTCATGAGTTTTCATTAACCAAAGTGTTATTTACAAATATAAAAAGTATCACAATGTGATGTGGATAAAGAGAAAATATACCTTGACAAATATTCAGGAATTATCAAATTTTAGCAGACCTGAAGATAAAGGCAAGCCTTTACAATGAAAATTATTATTGAGTTAAAATCTGAATGCAGGGCAAAAAAAAAAAAAGGAATGGAAGACAGGGAGTGTATAGATACTGTGTTGCAGAAGAGAAAGTGTCTTATTTGAATAACTTACTGACAGCAAGAGAAGAGCTAAAGATGAAGACAGGTAGAAATAAGACCATAAAGATTTCAGCCATGAAGCAACTTGTAAACCATGTTAGAAATTATGGAGTTTTTCCTCAATCACAGTAAATTAAACAATTGTTTTATGCTGATTTTGGGGAAGATAATCAGGAAATGATTTTGTCGGCAGCACTGAGACTAGGAGAAAGGGTAGATACAGGGTGTCCAGTTAGGAAGATATTGCAGTAGAGGAGGGTAGAAATAAAATTAGGTTAAATAGACTAGCAGGTCTAGAACTTATTAGAAAGAAGGACACAGTTGTTTTTTTTTAACTTTTTAAATTTTTATTTATTTATTTTTGACAGAGAGAGAGAGAGAGAGAGAGAGAGAGAGAGAGAGAGAGAGAGACAGAGACAGAGAGAGAACTGAACTGGGGGAGCTCCCCAGTTCAGCATATGGGTCCGCACAGGCCGGGGCCGGGATTCGATCCTTGGTCCCCAGTGCTGCAAAGTGAGCGCTTAACCCACTGAGCCATCCCGGTTTTCCTCGAAGGAGACAGTTTTAAGAAACATGTAAAAAGTAAAATCAATCCATGTCGCTGGATTGGACATAGGTATGAAGGTTGCGGTGAGGGAAAATACAGTGTCGAGGATTTTGCCTATTTTTCTTTGTTGTAACGTAATTCTCTAAAAAACCTGAGAGAACACAAGGGTTTGAGGAAAAGATAATGAATTCTGTTCTACATATGATGAGTGTAAGATACCTTTCAAATATTTAAGTTAAGATTAAAAAGGAAGATAGTTGAAGGTGTAGGTATCTAGTCAAGGAAGAAAACCTAGGACATTGAAAAGCAAGTGTGAACCATCTGCTTACCTGTGCTAGTTAAAGCTCTGTTAATTTGTATTAATACTTTACAAATATGGACTCATTGGGTCCCAGGACAACTATATGAAATGAGTACCAGTATAATCTCCATTTTTAAAAAATGGGAAAACTGAGACCAAAAAAGAGCTATGCATTTGCCATGATTGAAAAGCTATAATAATAGCATCAGAGCTAAGTCTTTCACCCAGGCCTGTTGAAAATGTATTCATATTACTTTCTTCTGCCATTTGTCATGAAGGAAATTGCTTGAGGGTTGAATGAAGATTAAGAAGCTCCAGACAGCACTTTGAGAAGCCCCACCATATAAAGACCAGAAGATAAGTTCCAAAAAAGGAGAGTAAGAAGAAGCCAGAAAGGTAGGAAGACAATCGAGAAGGCATGATTCTTGAAAATTAAGAGTACCGGTATTAGAAGAAGTAGAGCAGGGGTATTCAATCTTTTAGCTTCTCTGGGCCACAATGGAAGAAGAATTGTTTTGGGCTACACATAAAATACACTAATGATAGCTGACGAGCTAAACAAAAACATCACACAAAAAAGTCTCATAGTGTTTTGTGAAAGTTTACAAATTTGTGTTGGGTCACATTCAAAGCCCTTCTGAGCCACAGGTAACCCTCAGGCTGCTGGTTGGTCCAGCTGGAAGTAGAGGGTATTCAATACTCCCAAGAGATCCAGTAAGATCAGATCTAGGGGAGAACCCAAAACTTGTAGTTAGACACCTACAGTTTATTGGTAATCTCAGTGAGAGCCTTCCTCAAGGTGCTAGAGGCTAAACTCAATTTGGAGGGATTGAGGAGTGAACACAAAATTTGGAAGAAGAGAAAGGAGATAACTATTTCTAAAGGGAAACTAGGTTTATTTCTGGCATGGAGTTGGGTATTTGCTTTGTTTCATTTTAATTGAAGAGATTAAAATGTGTTTCAAAGTCTAAGGTTCCAAATGAGAAGAAGAGGCTGACCTCTGGACAACAAAGGGCATATTGTTATAATGGCTTCCAGGACATCCACCTGTTATGGACTTTATCCCACCTTACTCACCATGCCATTTCAATTATACCCCCACCACCACCCCCGCGTTCTTTTCAGCTCTCTGGCTTTATAATGTGAGGGTGTCCCAGGGCTCAGACTAGGAACAGTTCTCTATCTACTTGCCATCCTTTGATAGTTTTAACCAACTTTTCGAGCACATCTAAATCGGAATTCCCAATTTTTTCCCTCCAACATGTGCTCCCTATATTCTTCCCTATATTAGTACATGATTATTTCACCCTTATCTTTGTTCAGGCCAAAACACTTGGAGTTATTCTTGATTTCTTTCTTTGTCTCCTGCCCCTTTTCTACTTCATCAGTTAAGCTCATGATTCTAGACTGAAAATATATCCTGGGCTGTAACAAACCCACTGACACCATCATGGTTCTGGTGGAACATCCCTCGTTCACTTTACTGCAATAGGCCCTTACTGCTTTTTCCTGCCTCCTTGTGTTCCCATTTGTTTAAATTTGACCAAAGCAGCCAAACTGGACTCCTGGAAAGGTAAGCCAGGTCATATAACACTTTTTGTAAAATTTGGAATATAGTTTACAGAAAGTGAAACACATCAATCTTAAGTGCAGAATTTGATGACTTTTTAACAAATACACACAGTTGTGCTATCCATAACTGTAAGAAGAAACTACGTTTTTTGCTATCTTTCATGACTTTTTCCATTAGTGGTTTAGCATTCTGATATTAATTCATGAGGACCTTTATGCAAATTTTGAAGCTCCTCCTTGGTGTAGCTTTCTCATTTATCTCTCATCTCTACGTAATGAGACACCTTTCTCTGGTTGGTCTTCCCTTCCCTGTACCATGGCATATGAAATATTTTCAAGTAGAAATATATGGGGAAAGTGAGATAGTGGAACACACCTTACCACTTTTTTCTTCACACAGTTCTGTGCTGCCTGTTGTCTAATATCTAAAAACATTTTATTTATTTTGTCCAACTTTGTGTCATTTGGAAAGAGAGGGCTAGTCATTTTGTCCGTCATGATCCAGAGTGGAAGATATTTCATGCCATTGTTGACAAAGTCGGGTCACCTCAGCATCTTTGTTGACAAAGTCGGGTCACCTCAGCATCTTGTAGGGCACATATAGTCTCTACATACTTACATATACTCAGTTAATAAAAATTCTCTTGACTTACATTGGTACTTATTTGGCATATGGGCTTCTGGTAAATAGAATCACTGACTATACTCGGAACCACAGTTTTGCATGCATGATTGTCTCCTGGCTCATTTGGGTAGCTTGTTATCTGTGCTTGCCTTATCCTTCATACATGACTGTAAACTTCACAACAGCAGAAATCAGGATGCTATAAATATTTATAGGATTGAATTGAATATATCAGAGAACCACATGAGTATGAATTTTGATGATTATGATTTTATGGTGAACTGTAGGCCCAGGAGATGAAGAAATCTCTTTAATTTTTAATTACATTTGGGATGCTGTGGGTATCTAATACATATTCATTGGCTGACAGACAGGACAGGCTTTATAATAAGGAACCCATCACAGCTGAGTTAAATATCCAGCAGTTTTCAGTATTTGTGACTGTCTATTCCTGTATTCACAATAAATCCTATCCAAATACTCTTTCTTATATGGTGAGTTGAGATAAAAATGACTCCTGTTTTAACCAGTATGTGACCTCTTATTAAAGGAAGCCATTTTTTTGTTCTTATTGTTGCTTTTGTTATTCTTGAAAGCAAAATCCTGTTTGCTAAGGAGGGGCTTGATTGGAAGTTGGTAGTACGTACAAGGATAGGCCATTTTCATATCTGGCTTTCTCTAATGGGTTAGGTAATATTGCAAAAACAAAACAAAACTTATACACTAAGGAGAAAAGATTATAATCAAATTGGATTTTGACCATTGATTCTAACCATCTACTCATAACTTTAAAAAAGTGGTCTTTGGGACCTCCTACGCAATTGATTCGGTAACTCTATCAATAATATAATATATAAAAGAAATCAAATCAATGTTCTGACCTGAAGTACCATAAAATAATGTTATCTAGAGGCCTGATCTTATGTGGCCTTCATCCCATGGTAAATTTTATAGTATTGGTTATTAAAATACTAGTCAATTTCTTCAAAGTTTATGCCATTTCGTTTCCAAGAGACACATGCTTATTTATTATTTATGACTATTTATTTATTTATTTTTGCAATACTGACCAGGTAAGTAGCATTGTCATAATACACACACCTGTCTTTCAGTGTTAAAGGTTGCTAAGAATATCTAAGATAACAAAACCTTCCAGATTTGCAAATGAAGGTTTTATTGAAAATAACATTGGGACAACATCTCGGAATAATAATGTGGGAAATATATATGTTGACGTTGACTAAGCACATGAGTTTTTTCCTCCATTTTAGTATGGAACTAAATGAATAACAATTGAATTTATGCTGTTTTAGAAGTACATTTTATTTATAATGCACACTACACTTCAAGCCATTATCATTTAAGAAACAGAATACTATACAATTTTTTTGTGTGTGTTTGAGGTTGTTGAGTTGTTCTAGGCTTTCTGATCCTACTAAACTACTCCCAATTCTTGAGTGTTAGGGAGTAATCTGACCTCTAGAGCCATAATTTGTTATGGTAGAGGGCATTTAAGCAACCATAAGGGGCATACTTCAGGAAATATTGGTATAATTAAGGCTAGATAGTCTGAGTTGCTGCTAAAAATATAGACTTGAATTCTGTTTAAAGCTAATATGTTTGCTTTCATTTCAATTACTATCAGTGCAGGATTCTAAAGGACATTAACTATATTTGTGTTGTTTTCAAGACAATTACACAGAAATAGGGTCCTTAATAGGCACTTTTATTATTAATGCTGTCATAGAGCTAACCTAATAGTTGTTATGCCTTAGAAAGGTCAAGAAGTTAATATATATTCATACATCCAAATGCTAGAGATCCCAAAGGAAAGGGCACATGAGAAAGCGAATGTGCTTTCTCAACACAAGAACCTCATTAGCACTACATGGTGATTTCTACAAATTGGGATAATAACAAGGAACGAATGTGAAAGATGAGCAAGATGATGAACCTTAAATATCAATCCTACAAAGTAGAGGTCTTCAGGAAGGTTTTAACAGATACCTATGCAAAACCCCCACCCTACCCAGTTCTGATTTAATGGGTCTAGGACCAGGTTAGGCATCACAGAACCTTGCAAGCCTCCCAGGTGGCACTAGTGAGCCAACAGGTTTGAGGAAACATGTTTCTTTGATGAAAATGCCAACATGATAAATAGGACAGATAATTAGTGAAGTATTTTAGCTTAGTTTAGCTTAGTTTAGCTTCGCTTAGCTTAGCTTAGTTTAGCGTGTGTGTGTGTGTGTGTGTGTTTGTATGTGTGTGAAGAGCATGCAGAAGGAAAAACATCAGCTTTTTCTTTTCCTAGTTAAAATGTTGAAACAAATTCTAGCTTAGCTTAGTTTAGTTTCGCTTAGCTTAGTTTAGCTTAGTTTAGCGTGCGTGGGTGTGTGTGTTAAGAGCAAGCAGAGGGAAAATCATCAGCTTTTTCTTTTCCTAGTTAAAATGTTGAAACTAATTCTAGCCTTCTTGTTTTTTCCCTTAGACAGTAGTATCAGAATGAAGGATTCAAATATCTGGCTGCTCTCAGTGAATTATAGGGCACCATGCCAAGCCAACCCCAAATTACACAAGACTAGAATTTTCTGTGTTCATTACAGCGTTTTAGTTAATTCTTTCTACATGGTGAAGCATTATGCAAAAGGGATTACTCACAATATTGAAATGTATTGTTTTGTTAGGTAGGTCTATAGTATCATAAATTAATGGAGAAGTAATTTATTTTCATGCACTTATAGTTTGAGGGAAAAAATCGCACACACAATGCAGGCTGAGGTAATGCTCTAATAGAATTTTTCAAATTAAGTCCTTGAAAAAATGACATTACCACATAATTGGGCTGATGCCTGGGGAGAGATTCAGTACATTTATTTCTGTGATAGTTAAACATGAAAAAAGAAAAAGAGATTTTGACTGACAGAGGCAAAGGAAAATATAATTTTTATGAAGTGCATCTATTGTTTTCTACAACCTAGGTTTGTCTACTAATTGTGTGTGCTAGGTGAGAATTAGTGCTTGTTGGATTATGTCAACTGTAAGCTTCCTTCCCTTATGCTTCTTAAATGACCTAATCTCACCTCTGTATAGACAAGGAAAAGTTGTACTGCTTTGTTACCAAGTTTACCTTAAAGTCAGTTGGCAGAGGAGAAAGTGTATGTCATCCAACACTGTACATTAGCTGATGGTTATTTATCTGACATTTTTTTATTTCTCCCCAGGCATACCAATTAAGAGAGTTCACCTGCTTCTGTTAGAAAATTGACGGAAAATGGGCTGCTAAAATCAACCACAATGCCCAAGGTCATTGTCTGATAAAGTAAATTGTCCAATTATAGACTAAGTTGCAGAAACAATAGGGAAAACATGATAAAAATACTTTAATTAGTACTGCTGCCTCACTAATAGACTCTCTCCTTCCCAAACTGTCTGGACAAGAAGATTTAGCTAATCTTCTCATTTCTTCAAGGAGAAGTCTTGGCAGGATTGTTCTTGTGAGAAATGTTAGCAGGTACCCACCCCTGCAAGGTGCTTTACTATAGCCAGGAGCTAGTCTAAATTCTAGATATCTATTAATAAACTTAATTCTCACAACAACCTAAGACTACAGAAACTAATATTGTCCCCATTTTAAAGATGTGGAAACTAAGTTATTGAGGCAAGTTTTAGAAAAAAACATGACAGTTGAATTATTTTAGAACTTAAAATGATTTAAGATACAGGATATCTTCTTTCCTGTGTTAAACATTTATTGTTGTGAATTTAATTATGTCCTCTCAAAAAAAACTTTCAAGCCCTATAAGCTGGTACTTGTGAATGTGACCTTATTGGGAAACAGAATCTTTATGGATGTAATTAAGTTAAGATTAAGTCATACTGGATTAGGGTGGGCCCAAGACCCCATTACTAGAGTCTTTATAACACAAAGCAGAGGATCATTTGGGGACAGAGATGAAGACACACACAGAAGGAGGATCTCCATGTAAAGATCGAGGCAGAAGTGCTGTAGCTACAAGCCAAAGAATGTCAGCGATTGCAGGCAGCCACCAGAAAGAGGAAGAGGCAAGGAAAGATTCTTCCTTTGGTCCTGGTCTTATTGACACCTGGATTTTGGACTTTTAAGCTCCAGAAATTTGAGAAAATACACTTTTGTTGTTACAAGATACCTGGTTGGTGGCAATTTGTATGGCAACCCTAGAATATGAATACGTTGTTGTTTTGTTGTGCTGTTGTGCGGTGCTTGTTCTTTCTAGTCATGACTTGGTACTTGACTACTTTGAAACTTGGCGAATTTGGTACTTGATATATTTCTGACATGAAAATTTTGGCCCAGCTCTCCTTGTTTGTTTGGTACACCAGGAGAAAGCTAGAACTTGTTGGTATTGATGGCCTCGTGACTTGCTACCTTTTCTAGCTGAAACAAAGAGTCTCACTTTAGTCACTTGGTAGCTCTTGATCTGTGTGCATCCCTTTATGTGGTCTTATCTTAGCTTCTGTGGTCATTTTGTGTATTGTTTTTTGTTTAGGAATGCATTAAATTTATTTACGTTATTTCTTATGGGAAAATTTTGTTTGGTACTCATCATTTTTGGTACTTGTTGTACCTCCCAGAACCAATGAACAACGAGTACCAAATTATCACTGTAATTATATGTGTACCAACATAAGGTGTTGCATAGTACATCCATACTAAGGTTTTTCTTACTCCTGCCTTTTTATCATTCTTCCCATCTCCACTCAACTATTGACGGTCCATGAGTTTTTGTTTGTTACTTTCAGTTTTATATTCCACCTGTAAATGAAGTCATATGGTTCTTGGTTTTTTCAGTCTGACATATTTCACTTAATTTGACAGTTTCAAGATTTATCCATGTTGTCACAAATGACTGTATTTCATCTTTTCTTATTGCCGAGTAGTCAAACTTACGGTTTTCCCATTGTCTTTTTTCCTGATTGTAATGCAAATCTCTTTTCCACCCCCTTCCTTCAATCTCAATTTTCAATCATATTGAGGTATTCTCTATCCTAAATTTAAAATCTATGTTCTATTTTCTTTTCTTTTTTTTTTTTTTATCTTTTCACATTTATAGAGAGAAATTATCTTTTTGTCTTCAGTGCATATTTATTTCTATTTTACTTTTTGACAGATAGAGAGAGAGACAGAGACAGAGACAGAGACAGTTAGAGAAACAAACTGTGGGAACTCCCCAGTTCAGCACGTGGGTCCTGCCTGGGCCGGAGCCGGGATTCGATCCTCGGTCCTCATGGCCTCAAAGCGAGCGCTCAACCCGCTGAGCCGTCCCGGCTTTTCCCTAAAATCTATGTTCTATTTTCTTGTTAGGATACTTCCATACTTCTTTCTTTCTCCCTAGCCAGAAAAGTTATTAAGTGTTTTGCTTGCAGTTATTCTCCATTTACTATCTCTTTTCTTTCTCAACCAACTACAATCTATACCTCTGGTTGACTTTGTCCTCATGTAAATTAATATTTCCAGAAATCCTGACCAAAATAAAAACTCGTACTAAAAAGCGCCTGCTAATTTTGTTATCTTATCATTGTCATTCTTTGATTCTCTGTTGTCATATCTCCATCATTTTTTGGAGTTCCTTTCTTTGCTTTTTTTTTTTTTCTGATTAGCTCTCACTCAGTAATTCACATTTATATTTATTATTCTACAATTTTTATCTCTAACAATGCCTTATTTCTGCTTTCCAGACAATTTTTTACTATCAACAAGCCATTTCCTACATTATTTGTATAGGAAACTCAAACTTATACAAGTGAATTTAAATTACTATTTTCTCAACTAAACCTATTTTTTCTCATGTGTTCTCTGTCCAGGTAATGTTATTAATATAGCTCTATAATCTAATAATTCCTGAAAATAACTTTGATTGTTTTATTTTCTAACTTTTATTTATTAACCAAGTACTATTACTCAACATCTAAAAGCTTGTTTATATTTATTTATTTTTGTTTTTTAACCACAGCTTAATTTAACCCCCCTGTTTTTGCCTGGTTTATACAATTACCCTTTTATTTGATGTCACCTAATATAGTCTGTATGTCACACTGATTCCATGTGCTTGCTGAATTTGTCACTATAATTGGATTCATTTCAACATATTGCCATGTTTAATGTTTATCCCACCAAACTCTAATTTTCTTTACATTCTTATAGCACAGTGCAAGGCCAATGCTTTGTAGATATTCAATAGCCAGTTACTAAGTTGTAGTTACCTAGGTATTAAGTAGGAAAGTAGAGGGTTAGTCTCTAGTTAGTATAACACCAAAATTTATTCTCTTTCCATTATATTAAAATAAAAAATGTTGTACCGAAGTGTTAGAAAGAAAGAACATTTTCAGGCTCTTCTATGAAAGAGTAAATATTTAAACAATTAACAATCTCTTTCAGAACTTGAAAGCTTTATAATAAGAAATAATGTTCAGACTGATAACACTGACATTAGTAATAATGCAAAGTTTTAACCATTACATGGCAAATGCTGAACTTTACATTATGTTATTTAATCTACAACACAGCTGTGTGTGGTAGGTAAGCATTATATGATCTGTGGCAGAGATCTCTAGCTAGTCGGAACATCCATTGTCTCTGTTTCCTAGTCACACAGCCCAAACAGCATCTCAGACTCCCTTACAGTTAGCTGTGGTCATGTCATTATATGTATATTTTTAAGATTTATTTTTATTGCTTTTGAAAGGGAGAGAGACAGAGACAGAGAGAAGGGGAAGGGCCCAGAACAGTCTCCAGAGTTGCACATTGTTGGTTTTCTCCACATAGTTTCATTTCACAGGTGGGTGCTTGGCTGCACAGGGCAGGAACTGGGCTGGGATCTCACCCCGGTGAGAACTGAACTGAGGGCACTCCCCAGTTCAGCATATGGGGCCACACGGGCCGGGGCCAGGATTCTATCCTCAGTCCCCAGGGCTGCAAAGTGAGTGCTTAACCCACTGAGCCATCCCAGCTTCCCGGTCATTAGTTTTTAACCAGAAAATGAGTAGGTGTGATAGGTGACTGACACAAATAACTTACACACATAATTCTGCATGCTATTTTCTTATTTCAGATGATGGGAGAGCAGTAGCTAGGTAGGCAATGTTTTAATTATAAACTAAAGAGTGCAGAACATTTATTCTTCTATTACCTGTCTCCTACTGCTCTCTATCACATATTCTTGGGTGACCAAGGACATTTACTGTAGACTTTCACTGAGTAAGAAATAAAAGAATCTTATATAAGTCCAGACATTGAGTATAGGGTGAAGCCTTAATTGGAACCCAAATCTATCCAAATTTAAGGTTCACAACTCATTACTACCACCTTGAGACTGAAGAAAAAAACAAACTAACATACATTGAAAATATTCATCCACATTAGATTTTAAAGCAAATTAATTTTGTGTTTAACATTCTGTTAACTATACAATTACTTGGAGGTAAACAAAAACATTGCTAGTTTGTCAGCATCCTTCTAAGTTATTATTCATAGCTAGGAATTAATGGCATGTCCTCTTTGTAACACAGTTTTTACTTGTTAGTTTATCATTGCTAAGTCGCTACATAAATGATCACAAAAATTCCTTTATAAGGGGAATGCAAACAAAAATTGTCTTGTTTTTAAACAATTCAGGTTAACTTTATTTTTTATTCAAATTAATAACTTTTGTTGATCTCTTTGGTTATGTTGGTGTATTGATACAGCTTGCAAGAAAATTTTATGTGTTTTAATGCAAAAATAAATTCAGAGAAAAAAAATTTTAATGATTAAATTAACATAGTTATCTTGATAACCACTAGCAATTTTGTTAGCTTTATTGGACCTAGTTTATATTTTGATCAGTGCTGGAACCAAATATTCTAGTTAACAAATAACTCTTTTCTATATAAAATATAAGGATATTACAAATAACTTTTTTCCTATCTAAAACATAGGGAAAATATATATTTCAGTTGTGCTAGACTTTCTTTTTGTTTTAACTGGTATCTGATACTCATTTCTTCAGAGGATGAAAGTACTTGTTTTGGAGGGTAGTCAGACAACAGATTCTATTCTCTTCTATGTACTGAAATTATGTTCTGATATACTCTCATAGCAGAAGAGAGCTTAGATTTTTGGTTCCTATTAGAGATTCAGCCACCCTTTTATAGCCTGAGCATCTTAAAGTCAAGATAACAGAAATAATTTTTTATATTATTGTTTTTTGTAAGAAAATGTTCCAAGAGAAATATTTTCTAGGGAGTACCATTAGACAAGGACAGGGAGTAGATCATCCCATTTCTGCATCCCACATCCAAAGCCATTGAAGTGTAGCCTCTGACCACATACAGAATTGAGGTTTTCACATTTAGAACTTAATCCAAATTGATATGGACATTTACATCACATTTATTGTATTTTTTTCAACAATTTTTATTTTAAAAATGCTTCAGTCATGTATACTTTCATAGAATATTAGATTTGGTACCTTTCATGGAGAATAGGAAGAAATATTGAAGTTACTAGAATCTGTTATTTCATCTTTCACTTTTTCTCATTAAAATACTAATTAGTATATTTTAAACTATTTTTCACATAAAACATAGTATCATTTGTATGCTTTTAGGAAGATAAATATTTCCCATGTACCGCATTTTAAAAGTCTAAATTAATAGTAATAAAGTTTTGTCAAACAGATTTGCAGTGGTTTATGTTTTTCTGATTTTCTTCAATTATCAGAGTACATATATGCCTTGGGAAGATCAAATGACTATAAAACAAATCCTCTAATTTAAAATAAAAGGGGATAATGAATAGATGTGGGTATACAATAGCCTATAAAATTTAAATTAAATCAAATATTGGCAGTCATTGCTTAAGTCGTATTAAGAGTAATTGTTCCATAAGTTATATTAAGAGTAATTGTTCCATAATCTGCTTTTTAGGCAAATAAAGTTTAATATAACTTCATATGTCCAAGTTTCTTGTCATATATTTTTCCCTGAGAAAACAATTTTTTTTTCACAAACACAAAAAATCAGGGCTACATATTGTTTAACACAAAGAAAAACAAACTTTCTCACATGCTTTCCAAAGCATCTAACTTCAAAACTAATGAGGTTTTGTCTATAGCATGAAAAAAAAAAGAGATTCATTAATATTTTACTCCAGATCATGGGCCTGAACTTAAAAACAAAAATGTAACCAACATCAAATATTAAATAGTTGTAGAACTTACGTCCTTGCAATTGAAAAAGTTAGATGAAAGACCTCTAAGTAGTGAGGTAAGAAACCAGTGTGCTTTGCATGATAAATACTGTTAAGTAAAAAAATGTCTTTAAAATATATCTTTAAAAAGTTGTTCCTATATACAAGGGCTGTCCAGAAAAAAAAATCTAACCATAAGTGCCTCTATTTTTCACATGATGTGGCTGGATACTTTCTGACCAGCCTTCTATATGTAAAATTATATGTATAATTAAAATATTTTCTGGATAATGTTTGTGTGATGTTTATTCACACAGTCTATAGGCCATGCTTTATGTACGTATGAATTTCTAATTACTTTAAGTAAATAAGCTCCTTGTCTTAGGTCTTTGGTCTGAAGGTTAAAAATATTGATTTAGGGGAAGACGGGATGGCTCAGTGGATTAAGCGCTCACTTTGCAGCACCGGGGTCGGAGGATTGAATCCCGGCCCTGGCCCGTGTGGACCCATATGCTGAACTGGGGAGTTCCCCCAGTTCAGTTCTCTCTCTGTCTCTGTATCTCTCTCTCTCTCTCTCTCTCTCTCTCTCTCT
>PVKE010033341.1:0-17984 GCA_004027555.1 Craseonycteris thonglongyai
ATAAATATTTATGTTACTTCTACTCTGTGCCCTGCTTTCAGAAGAGCTGTCTTTGTTTCAAATAGTATTGATTTAGACACTACATTCTCTTGATCATTTTTTTATTTGAAATATCACTGATACAAAGGCATCGTTAAGTGAAGAAGTGTTATTTTGTTTTTTTTGAAAGGAAGAAAATTTAAGGGGTTAATAAAGGAAGGATCTACAACACAACAATGCAAACAAATTTGACATTGAACATGCTCTGTCTAAAAATGTTCTTTGGCTGCTTCTTATCAATTTGCTCACTCTTATTCTCAGCCTTCTTCTCTTCTTTCTCCCTCCCAGTGGAAATTAAAATCCAAAACACACAAAGAACAATAAAAAATTATTAAAGAAGCAGAAACACCTTTTGGAGTTGATAAGGCTCTCATCCTTGCCTCTAAATGGCTTATCACAGGAACAGAATTCCAAGAATACTGATGCCAAAAATATTAGTTTTCACTACATTACATTTAATTTCAAAGCAGATAAAAGATGTAGTCTTGAAAATAGTTCTTTTCTTCAAATTCTTATCTGAATAAAGAGACATGTATAAACTTCAAAGTTTGTTGGAAGAACCTTTAAGAACAATTTCTTGCTTCACATTTTTGTTTGTTAGAGTTAATGCACTTACTGTTTGAAAGATAAAAAATTTAGTAAATTGTCATTGATTCAATAGTGAAAAGCATAAATTTTTATATCATTCAATTCATATTACTATTCCTAGATAAGCATTGTATACATAAAAGTAAGTGTGCATTTTTGGTGGGTGAATAATGATGGTAATCATATGGGTTACTGTCATAGGAATCATTTTTTCTGAATTTTGTAGAGAATATGAGGTGAACTAAATTAGAATGTTAGGAGGAAAATGAATAGATAGGGAATTTGGAGGGATATGAGGTGATGAGTAAGGCAAGTGGGACTTGCAGGTCTAAGATATTACAGAATTCTGTATTTCATTGGCTCATTTATTTATTCAGCCAATATTTATTGAGGGTTACTGTATGGAAGGCAATATTTTAAATCCTGAGTGAAAGGTAGTGAATGGTGACAATAAGGAGGTGATATAAAGAAGGGGAATGAGTGAGGGATGAAGAAGTTGGGGATAGGGAGGCATATGAAATCATTGTGAGGTATTGGGTATTTTCTGTTATACATTCTGACACATTTATTGTATAGTCAGGAAAGTTCAGGTTAGAAAGTGTAGGCATAAGTCAAGATTCTAAGTAAACTTGTAGTTTTTGGAAGAGTTATCAGGTGATGGAAGGTCAGCTGCTTGGATGCCCATGATCTTAGGTTTAACAAAAGTAGACCTGTCAAGGTGAATACAAATGATTTAGATCAGTAACCCAGAGAAACCATTATGTTATCAACTCAGGCTGCCAGTAAGAGTACATACAAAGCTGGTTCATGCACTGGGGGTTATTTTAATAATTGTATGGTTTAAATGTTTTTAATTGCTTCCTCAAATGCTTTTTTCCCCCAGGTTGCCTGCCTATCAGTTTTATTTTTTCCAAGTGAGGATAAATACAAAGTGAAGCATATAATTTTGAGTGTGGGAATAAGGATGATGCTGGTAATTAAATGCATAACAAACATTGCTACATATATTAAATTTTATGGCTTAAAAAGATTTCAAGAAATAAAACTTTTTTTTAATGTTCTGAAATAGCAATTAATCCAGTTGATCATCAGCCATCAACTCATTTTATCAAATCCATGATTAAATAATGGTAAATGATTTCTAAACACCATTCTATACCTAACAAATAAAACATGCCTCACTGGAGATTTGGAGAAGGACTTTTCTTGATGGTTGCACACTCTTTTTTTTTTTTTAAGATTTATTTTGATTGCTTCTGACAGACAGGGAGAGAGAGAGATACAGAGACAGAGAGAAGGGAGGGCCCAGAACAGCCTCTACGGTTTCACATCATTGGTTTTTCCACAGGTGGGCACGGGGCTGCACATGGCAGGAACTGGGCTGGGGTCTCTCCCTGGTGAGAACCAAACTGAGAGTACACCCCAGTTCAGCATATAGGTCTGCACTGGCAGGGACCGGGACTCGATCCTTGGTCCCCAGGGCTGCAAAGCGAGTGCTTAATCCACTGAGCCATCCCGGCTTCCCGTGTTTACACACTTTTGAAACAATACCAGTGGATTTATTCTATGTGTAACATTCTGTCTTGCTTTAAAAAAAACATATAACAGTGTTTTATTTGTTTTATAATTTTTATATAAATGAAATATTTAAAGAAGTAATTTTGTAATTTTCTTTTCTTTCTTTTAAAAAAATTTATTGGGGTGACATTGTTTGGCAAAATTTACATAGGTTCCAGGTGTACAATTCTGCAATACATCATCTATGTGTTGAATTGTGTGTGCACCACCCAGATTCAGTTCTTCCATCGTGATATATTTGATTCCCCCTCCCTGTCTTGCTTTTATTTTTTCACCTAACAATGTGTTTTATTATCTTTCTATGTCAATATATATGGTCTACCCCATTCTTTAACTGGTTTTATTATAATTACTTTGAGTTCTGCACACTATCGGTACAGATTCAGGTAGATTTTAGTTTTACCACTACAGACTACTACAAAAATAAATTTGTTATGTATATGTATGGATATTTAGACAGGAGACATTTTTGTGTGTAAAAATTTAAATCTCATTAAGATTAAATCTGTGTTTCTCTAATGAGTGTTGGCTTTGTGCTCCTTTTCATATTTTTATCACCCATAGGGGTTTCTTCAGGAAATTTTCCTATTTTTAATAAATAGTATGCTTTTTAAAAAATAGTTAATTTAGGAATTATTTCCACATTTTATATTAATTTATTTGTTTTTATGTGTAGTGAAAATCATTTCTGCTAGACTGTCAATTTTTATTCTGCTTGTATTCTACATTATTATTCAGAAGATTTTATTTGTCTGCCCATAATGTAAGCATTTTTTCCACCTTTCCAATATATTTATTTTCCTTATTAGTTGCATGAGTTAGAACCCTCATGCTGGGATGGATAGGAATGATGGTGGTAGGCATCTTGTCTTGTTCCTACTTCAACAAGAATACATTGTTAGCTGTCAGCTTCTACTAGATGTCCTTTAAGACACTTTCTATTCTTATATTGATAAGTTGCTAAAATTTTTGATTAGAAACAGGTGTGACTTATTGGAATGATATTGTTGGTTAAATTATATAGGTTTTAAATGTACAATTCTATAATATACCACCTTAGACTGCATTGTTCTTTCACCACCTAAAGTCAGTTCTTTTTCCATCACCATATACATATTTTATTCCCTTTACCTTCTTCTACCATCCTTCCTTCCTACCCCCCTTTCCCTCTGGTAACCCCTAAAATATTGTTTATGTCTTTAGGTTTTTGTTGATTTTTCTTATTCATTTGTTGCTTTGCATTGTGTATCCCACTTATGAGTGAAGTCATATGGTTCTTTATTATTCTGACTTATTTTGCTTAGCATGATACTCTCAAATTCCATAAATGTTGTCACAGATGACAGTGTTTCATCTTTTCCAATAGATGAGTAGTATTACATTGTAGTACCAGGAGTACCAAAAAATGTATACACATTTTAAGAGATGTTTTCTATGTATTACTTTTCAAAGTTGCATTGAGTTAAAGTAGCAATGTGTAATATAATGTTTGTTCAAAATCTGGCATTAATAAAATGAATGATAACATCACCATGTGAGTCAGGACAGTCAAAGATAATAACAGAGGTATGTTGTTGTTTAAGGAGAGCAAGCCCATTTTGAAGTAGTATTTGAAATTCAAGAACTTTGTGAAAGTAAAACAATAGAAACTTGAATATACAACAGAATATCCAATAAACCTAATAATTGCATGAATATGTGATAGGTTTGAGATGCAAGGTAACTTGAAACAGCATGTGCAGCAACACAAGTGAACACTTTGGTCAACATTACTTAAGCAGTAGTTTGCCATAACCAGAAGTGTCTGGATGCTGATGTTAACCACTTTGAGATCTCTTCTTATTTCAGAAATCAAAGGTGACTGTATTAATCTTTTATTATCAGTATAAATTGAGTATTACAATTTTAATACAGTTTTTTCCTTTTAAAATATATATATATGCATATTTTGGGCACCCTCTCTATATACCACATCTTTATCCAATCATTTATCACGGGACATTTGGGTTATTTCTATGTCTTAGCCATATGCTTCAATAAACATAAAGGTACATATTTATTTACAAATAAATGTTTTAAGAGTGTGTTGGGTATATAACCAGAAGAAGGATTGCTGAGTTATAATGTATTTTTATTCTTAATATTTTAAGGAAACTCCATAATGTTTCTCATAGTTGCTGTACCAATTTACATTATTATTAATAGTGAATAATATTAAGTGATGTATATATATATATATATACACATATAAGAGAAAGAGAGAGAAATTGTACATGATTGAAAACACTTGACACAGAAATGTATCATTTATACATTATTATTAGAGTATAAATGAAAATACCCATAGGTTTTTATTAAAGTTTGAGATGCTGATCCTAAAATTCTAAGAAAAATCTAAAAGCTAAAAACAGTAAAAACCAAATCTGGAGAGGCAGCATAAAGAAGAATATTATTCTCATACTTGTAAATCATTAAATTATGTTATAAGCATATGTATGGTAAGGTATAACAATAAGAAATAGCTTGGTTAAACAGAGGAGGCAGAGATTGGGAACAGATACACATGCATATGAAAGTCTGAACTGTGGCGGAGGCATCTTTGAAAACTAGTTCATAAGGATGGACTCTTTCAAACAAGACACAGGAGGAGAGGTTAAGGAATGAAAAACGAATTAGATTCCCTGCCACACTCAAAAATTCAGTTCTAGATTAATGCATATATGTGAAAAGCAAAATTCTAAAACATGGACAGGAAAAATATAAAAGGCTGCTATGGATTCCACTCAAAAATTTGTAAGAGCAGTGGTTCCCAAGCGTTTTCCACTTGTGTACTCCTTTTAAACACATTTCTATAAATTGTACCTCTTGCTTTTAAGTCTATTTTATTTATTTATTTATTTATTTTATTTTTGACAGGAAGAGAGAGATACAGAGACAGAGAGAGAAATGAACTGGGGGAGCTCCCAGTTCAGCATATGGTTCCGCACGGGCCGGGGCCAGGATTCGATCCCCGGTCTCCGGCGCTGCAAAGTGAGCGCTTAACCCACTGAGCCATCCCAGCTTCCCCACCTCTTGCTTTTAAAACAGCTGTTTTTAAATACTGACACTTGTTCAGTGCCTATCTTAATGTAAAATAGTGGAAACAAGGTAATAAGTTTGGAAAGAACAATTACTTCACTAAAAATACAAACCACTGATTTAATTTTACAATATTTATAACATAGTTATACATATTAATTTATTAATAATAATAATATTTATTTGTATCTGAAAAATCTGTATTATTTGTTATGCAGATCAGAAGCCAATTGAAACATTGTTGGTGAGATTGCTAAGCTTGCTCTGACGCACTTAGTTTCTTGAAATCAGGCTCAAAAGATGCAAGATACAGTTTTAAATTCAGTCTTTCATGAAGCTTGTTGCAATACTTATTTTTTATGAATACGTAAGAAGAAAAAGCTCTCTCTACTAGTTGAGTATTAGTAAATGGCAAGAAGTATTTACATGCCTTCTCACTGAGCTGTTCACATTCCTCATCTACCCACAAGGTAATAGGATGTTTTCTTTTAAAATCAGAATTTAAAGAAGTATCCATTGAAAGCTTGATTAACTTCTATTTTTCATTGATTGATAATTTAGTTTCTTTGAGGAATTCTTCATTGAAGGCATTTGCAATTCAGGTAGGTCAGGTAGGTCAAAAGGGTACTTTATGACCTTCCAAGTGACATACAATATTCTTTTTCATGATGTGGAGAAGGTGGAAATCATTCCCAGATGAGAAGTCATGCATAGTTTCAAACACTTAAAGCTTGACCTCTTTTAATACATGCTTTCCAAAAGTCCAGTTTTTTAATCATTGACTCAATTTTATTGGTTACTTTGAATATAGTGATTGAGCTGTTTTGAGGTCTCAGGTTGAGTTTGTTTATTGCTAGAAAAAAAATCTGATAAATATGCAATACTTTGAAGCTAATCACTGTCCTGAAACTTTGGAGCAAAAGGAAAACAATGGTCTTCAAAAAATACTTGTACTTCATATCTAAGTTCAAACATGTTGTATAAATACTTTGCCACAAGATAGCCACCTTACCTCCATATACAAAGTAATGTGCTGTGAATGCTTTCCATTTATTCACACAGCACTTTAAACAATCTGGATTTTCATGGTTGTAACTTAATAAAATTGAAAACTTCTACAGACTCTGGAATGTCTTTCAGGGATGCCAGAATAGCTCTGCTGTTGAATGCTTGCCTGGCACTTGTGAGGTCTGGGGTTCTATTCCCAGCCCCAGCCTGTGCAAGATCATATGCAGAACTGCAGTGCAACTAGTAACTGCCTAGATAGCTTGCCAGTGAATGCTCTTGCCTTCCATGTGGAAGGCCCCCAATTTGGTTCCCACCCTGTGTGGTCTCACATCCACCTGTGTGGAATGAAACTACATCAGAGCTAATGATGTACAACTATGGAGAATGCTCTGGGCCCTCTCCCCTTCTCTTTCTCTCTCTTTCTCTCACCTTCTCTTAAACACAAACAAACAAACAAACAAACAAACAAAAATCTTAAAAAAAGAAAAGAGCATCTTTCAGTTGACTAGGAAAGTGCTTGGATGCAAGACTTTGTTTATGAATACAGCAGTGATTCCCTGGCACATGGGAAGCTCCTTTTTTTTTTAAGATTTATTTTATTGTTTTGAGAGAAGGTGACATGGAGAGACAGACAGACAGACAGACAAACAGACAGACAGGCAAACAGACAGATAGACAGAGAGAAGGGGGAAGAGCTGAGAGCAGTCTCCATTGTCGCACATCATTAGTGTTTACATAGTTTCATTCCACACAGGTGGATATGGGGACATGCAGGGGTGGATCCAAACTGGGTGGCTTCCATATGGAATGTGACAACATTTACTGCTATCCTGGCAGTTACCAGTTGTACCACAGTCAGCATGAGGGTTTGCACAGGCCAGGGTTGGGGCTGGGGCTGGGGCCAGGGTCAGGTTTCAATCCCTGGGCCTCATGGTTGCAAGGCAAGCACTCAACCTATTGAGCTACCTTGTCATTCCTGGGGAGCTACTTTTTTAATTTGGCTGCCTAGGCCTATAAAACAATCTGGCATAAGCTTGCCTCTGTCAGTACATACACCACAACAATTAAATCAACTAATGTTCTTTTCAATGAAATAAACTTTGATTGCCTGAAAAATCTCTTCACCTGTGATATGCTCTGTAAATGGGTAACAAAGCAACATGTTTTTTCTTGATTTCATTTCCTACCAAGCACCGAACAATGATAAACAAAATAGATGAATCAACAACATTTATGCTTTCATCAACCTGGATAGAAAAGGTTACTTTTTCTAATTCTATCTACTACTACAGCTTCAACATTGTCAGACATTTCCTGAATTTATCAAGACATTGTATTGTTTGAAAAAGAGATAGCATTGATTTGGGAGACATGTTCTTTCCCAAACACGATATCCTTAATACAAGAAGAAATTAAATTAAATTTTCAGCTATGATGTGTGTTTCTTATAACTACATTTAGATATGGTATAAGCAATATAACATCAAACCTCAAATGCATTTTTATTGACTTTCTCTCCCAACATCATATATGAAGTAACATTTACATGCCTTTCCAGGCACCCCAAATAATGTATTTTTTTTATACATAGAACATTTAGTTCTAAGTGTTGTATAAATAGAGAGGGTTTCATGCAACCATTGGATAATATTTCCACATACACAACACACTAAGGCTTAGGACAGTCATCATCCCCTACAAATTAAAACCTATATTTAATATACTCCTTAGAGAATTTTCTTTTTTCTGTGCAGTGTCTTAGGCACTCACCATTTTACTATCTCCTGGTGTGGCTGTACTCATAGCTATGGACACAGTTTGAGAAGTGCTTGGCAATGGGTTATAATCCACATCATTTTATTTTTTAACCATTCCTGTATTCAACTATTGATTAATAACTGAAATAATTGAAAATAATAACTGAAACTATGTTAAACATGAAAAAACTAGAAAAAATCACAATTAAAGACAACACATTCACTTTTGTTCAGTCTATAATTAAACTGATTCAACAGTCTGGCTATGGATGTATTTATATATTTGGGGAAGGTCTAGATTTCACAAATGGCTTGTTCTGAAACTCTGCATAATGATTGGTAGAAGATTTGTTTGGGGTAAGGATTCATAGCTATGCCCTCACCAATCATCATTTACTAATGTAATCCAATTTTGAAGTGTATCCATTAACAATGATTCAAACCTAGCATTTATTATTCCATAACTAAATGTTTTGCATTTTTTACTTTGTTTTTTCACCATTACTGATTATTTTTTTGCATATTCCTGAATGACCCAGCATGTACCCCCAGGGGTATGTATAGCACTGCTTGGGAACCAACAAGTTAGAGTGTTAACCCCCAGTTCAGAGTGTTACCTATACAGAGTTAATCAAGTTAAAGTAGTTATATGGGTTGACTCTACTTCAGTGTGACTGGTGACCCTAAAAAAGAAACTTGGACACAGGCACAGAGGGAAGATCATGTGAAGACAGAGAGAGAAGATAGCTGTGTAACTGGAGTGACGCATCTAAAAGTTAATGATTGCCAACAAACATTAGAAACTGGAGAAAAGACAAGGAAAGATTATTCCCCAGAAATCTGGTCTTACAACATCATAATTTTAGATTTCTGCCTTCCAGAAGTGTGAAACAACAAATTTCTATTGTTTTAAGCCTCTCAGTTTGTGATATTATACTTTGTTTTGGCAGCCCTAGGAAATTCATACAGAGAACATCTTTATGACTTTGGGACATATTAAAATGTCTTAATATATTAAAAGCCCAAGTCATAAAGAAAGAGACTGACAATTTTGACTATATTAAAGTAAAAAAAACCAACTTTATACATAAAGTAGAAAGACAAATAAAAAACTGAAAGAAAAAATAATTGAAACTCATTTTATAGAAACAAGAATTTAATTCAAGAATGTGCACTGTAGCACTATGCATAAGTACAAGGTTTGTGGATTATTCAAATAATAAAATATGATGCAGAAATAAAAATGAATGAAAGAGAAGTACTTGCATCAGCATGGGTAAAATTTAAAAATAAAGCAAAAAATAAAACTGTAGCTTGCACAACTGTGATAGTTGTGTAAAGCTTTAATGCATGAAAAATACTAGGAATATACAGTAGATTCTCAGTTAATCAGCATCTATGGGGATTGGTAGATACTGGATAAATGTAAGTAGACTCTCTGTTAACCAATACTTAAGCAACCAGCACTCTCAAGCAACTGGAAAAATCTCAAGAAAATGGCAAAAAATTTTTGCCGGTTGCTTGAAAATCTATTATAATATAAAGTGTGAGCCCCTATACATATGTAGTAAAAGTATAAAGGCATTCATGAAAACAATAAAAATGAAGTTAATGGTTTATTTTTCAAATTAAGTGCTTTTTCTTGGCTCTATTGGGTAAGAATATAAATTATTCTCTTGGGATGCAAAGATGACTCCATGTAGTGAGTGCTTGACGGGCAGCCTTGGGGTCCAAGGATCAAATCATGGCCCTAGCCCATGTGGACCCACATGCTGAGCTGGAGTGTTCCACCAGTTTTGTTTTTTCCTGGTCAAGCTTCCCACGTAGGAGGCCCTCAGTTCAGCTCTATCCCCAGGCATGCTTCCCATGTAGGAATCCTCATGGGGCATGGCTCCCATGCATGAGGTCCCCAGATTGGTTCCTGCCCTGTGCGGCCCTGGGCCCACCTATGAAACACAACTATATTGAAAATTAATGTACAAATATGGAGACTGCTTTGGGCTCTCCCCATTCTCTCTGTCTCTATCGATAACAATAAAAATAAATCTTAAATTATTCTCCCATATTCTTTCTAAGACCCATTCTTTATATGATCTGTAGCAAAAATATATCTAAATAGAAATATGTCATTTTCTTTAAATAACAAGTAACTTGAGATTTTTTTCTATTAGGGTATATTTGGTATTAATGCATGTTTAAGTTTTGTCTGTTTCTTAATATGAAGTGTTGTATGGCAATTATTTTGATAAAATGTATTTATTCATTTATTTTGATTTATAAACTTTCTAAAGTTTGACATTCAATATTATTTTATGTTAATTTCAGGTGCACAGCATAGTGTTTAGACATTTATTTAATTTAATAAGTTATCTCCCTGACTAGTTTTATACCCACCTGTCATTATGTAAAATTACCATACTATTGAATATACTCTCTACGCTTTACTTTATGTCCCATAACTATTTTGTAACAACCAGCTGGTACTTCTTAATCACTTTAATTTTCTCACCCATCCCCCAACACCTTTTTCATCTATTATTGTAATAAATCTAGTACCCACCTGACATCATAGATAGCTATTACAATGCATCATTGACTATGTTCCTTACACTATACCTAAATCCATATGATTACTATATGACAACTAATTTTTTGTACATATTTTTATTATGTACAGGTGTAAAAAACAACATAATCATTAGACATTTATACCTCTTACAAAATGATAACCCCAACAAGTCTACTACTTATGTGACATGTAGCTATTAAAATATCATTGACTATTCCCTATGCTGTACTTTACATCTCATGAATATATATATATATATATTCAGTATTATATAGATTGTAAATAAATTCATGTCACACATCACTTCTGGTACAGCACTTTCTGTCATATATAACCACTTATGTCCTAGGGATGCCAGGATGGCTCAGTAGATTGTTTGCCTCCCACTCAAAAGGTCCAGGGTTTGATTCCCAGCCCCAGCCCATGCAAACCATATGCTGAACTGCGGAGCAACTGTTAAACAACTGAATGGCATGCTGGCAAAGTTTCTTTAAAAAAAAATTTTTTTTTTTAATTTTTTTATTAATTTTTTGACAGAGAGAGAGATACAGAGACAGAGACAGAGAGAGAACTAAACTGGGTGCACTCCCCAGTTCAGCATATGGTTCCACACGGGCCGGGGCCGGGATTCGATCTTCGGTCCCCAGCGCTGCAAAGTTAGCACTTATTTAACCCAATGAGCCATCCTGGCTTCCCCAGGCAAAGGTTCTTGCCTCCCATATGGGAGGTCCCTGGTTCACTTCCCACCCTGTATTCTCTGTCCACCTGTGTGGAATGAAACAATGTCATAACTAATGATGAACAACTATGGAGATTGCTCTGTGCTCTCCCCCTTCACTCTTTCTGTATCTCTCCTCTCAAAAAATAAAATAAGAGAAGGAAAAATGATGGCAGAATGAGAGGAGACCCCGATACCTACCTGGGAAGGAACTTATGAACAAAGGGGAATCCACAAGGGAAACCTGAGAAGCACCCTCAACTGAGAGAACCACACAACGTAGAACACCACCCAAAGGTTAAAAGAAAAAGGGGAGAGCAGGATAAGGAAGGGGAAGGAGCAGTTCCGGGACAGGGATGTGGAGCGCCACCTGGGGCTGGCAAAAACAAAGGGGGATTGGGGGACTATGGTCAAAGTGAAGCTAGATTGAGGGCAGGCTGGAAGCTGAGACCTCCAAGAATGGAAGCCCCACAAGACTGTGGACAATTTAACATCCAAACATAAAGGGTGGCACACGGTGCCCTAATCAGATCATGGAGCCTGAGGTGGAACAGGGACTGTGGAACAGGATGGCTGCACTTCCCCAGCAGGAGGGGAGAAAGCAGGGCACCAGCCCATAGCAGTTCAGCACTGCTGATTTACAGAAGAGACACAGTTGAGCTCCTACAGTTGACTGTGAGGAAGTACCTTTTGAAGAAAGGGCTCTTGGAGTGAGGGCAGCAGCTCAAGTGGACATGGAGGCAGCACGCTTGGCTGCATTAGATGTGCTTAGAGTGAATCCGGAGGTCTTTCAGACACTGCAGAGCTGCTGGCCGAGCTGCAGTCCATACCTCCGCCAGGCTTTCAGTGCACCACAGACCAGGCTGCAGCTTCACCCCACCTACGCAGCCAGTGCACCACTGATCAGGCTGCAGCTGCGCCCCTGCCTGAGCAGCTGACCGGGCTTCCAGCATGCCACTGACTGGGCTGCTGCCCGCGCAGGTGACCGGGCTTCCAGCTCACCACTGACCAGGCCAAAGCTGCACCCCTGCCCGCGTGGCTGACAGGGCCTCTGCCAAACCCCGGCCTGCACCACTGCCTGTGCCGCCACCCTGCGGGCCCGGCTCACAGACGCAATTAAAGTAAAAGCAGCCGATCAGAGGAGAGAAAGACTGGAGCTGCTGCACCCCGCCCACACTGAACCACCAGCGCCCCTGCTGAAGGAGGACTCTGCTATTGTGTCTCAGGCCACCCTAGCTCCTACTCACATGCCCCCACCCCCAGCCCACACCTTTACTACCCCGCCTTCTAACAGCTAAGACAGCAACCTGCAGAGCAACCAGAGGAAAGAGAAACTGACTACTTCCCCCAACCCTCTCCCAAAATCTCCTCCTCCCACAACGGAGCTCATAAGAAAAAATAAAGAGAAGTCCATCTGATAGGCAACTCCCCAGAAGGAAACATACTAATGTGTAAACAAAAAAGAACCACATCAAACACAATGCACACCTCAGAATCCAAAGCCCCTCCAGAAGATCATGGACATTCTTTAGAAAAGGAGCTTGCACACTTGGAATCAAATCTAAGTGAAACAGAATTTAGGGCTGCAATACTCAAGACACTCAGAGAGCTCAGTCAATGCTGGCTAAGTATGCAGACACAGTTAAATGACCTCAAGAAATTTTCTGAGCAAAATGAGTACTTTGCCAGTAAAATTGAGACGTTAGAGCAGAACCAAGAGGAACTCCTTGAAATGAAAGGCATCACGGAAAAGCTGAAAAAAGAACTGAACAGCATAAGAAACAGGGCTGACCAGCTATAGGAAAGAATTAGTGAAATCGAAGATAGAAATATGGAAATGTCACAGAGGGAAAAAGAAAGGGAAATGAGAATCAAGAGAAATGAAAGAGCCTTACAAGAACTCTCTGACTCCATCAGAAAGAAGACTATTAGAATAATAGGGGTACCAGAAGAAAGTCAGATGAAATCTTCTCAGAGTCTACTAAAACAAATAGTGGATGAGAATTTTCCTAACCTATGGAAAGAGCTACAACCCCAAATTCAGGAGGAAAACAGGAGCCCTAACTACCCAGACCCTAGCAGATCTTCTCCAAGGCAAATTGTTCTGAAGATGACAAAAACCAAAGACAAAGAAAGAATCCTCAAGGCTGCCAGGGAAAAACAAAATATAACTTTCAAAGGAAAACCTATCAGGCTGTCACCAGAATTCTCAGCAGAAACTCTGCAAGACAAGAGGGAGTGGAACCCAATCTTCAAAACATTAAAAGAGAAAAATTTCCAGCAAAGAATGAACTATCCAGCAATATTAACCTTTAGATATGAAGGAGGAATTAAGGCCTCTTCAGATATACAGAAGTTGAGGGAATTCTCCAGGTCAAAACTGGCACTCCAAGAAATACTGAAGGAGGTTATTTGACCTGAATAAAGAAATCAAAATAAATGGAGAAAAGTTGGAACAACAAAAAAATAAAAAGGAAAGAAGAAATGGATACAGGATATCCTCATATATCAATCATCACCCTGAATGTAAATGGACTGAATTCACCAATAAAGAGGCACGGGGTAGCAGACTGGATTATAAAACAGAATCCAACCATACACTGCCTACAAGAGACACACCTAAGCCACAGGGACAAACATAGACTCAGGGTAAAAGGATGGAAAAAATATTCCAGGCAAATGGCAGTCACAGTAAAACTGGAGTGGCCATACTGATTTCTGATAAAAAAGACATCAGGATAAAATAAATAACAAGACATAAAGATGGACATTTCATTTTGATAAAAGGGACACTACAACAAAAAAACATAACAATCATCAATATATATGCCCTCAATCAGGAAGCACCAAAATTTATAAACAACTACTAAAATATCACATAGGAGAGTTTGACAAAAATACAATTATAGTAGGGGATCTAAACACCCCCCTGACAACACTGGATGAATCAGCCAAGCAGAAAATAAATAAGGACATTGTAGCGTTAAATGATACATTACAGGAAATGGACATAATTGACATTTATAGGACATGCCATCCTGCAACGCAGGGCTATACATTTTATTCTAGTGTACATGGAACATTTTCAAGGATAGACCATATTCTGGGACTTAAATCCAACCTCACCAAATTTAAGGGCATCCAGATCATACCAAGTGTATTTTTAGACCACAAAGCATTGAAACTAAAAATCAATTACATAAGATGAAGTGCAGAGAGAAGCACATATACATGGAGATTAAACAACATGCTATTAAAAAGTGACTGGGTCAAAGAGGAAATAAAACAAGAGATTAAAATATTTGTAAGAACAAATGACAATGAAAACACAATGTACCAATATTTCTGGGACACAGCGAAAGTGGTATTAACAGAAAAATTTATATCATACAAGCGTATCTCAAGAAACAAGAAAAACTACAAGTAAACACCCTCACATCTCATCTTATAGAACTAGAAAAACAAAAACAAAAATGGAGGCACCCCAATGCCAGCAGAATAAAAGAATTAATAAAAATTAAAGCACAACTTAATAAAATTCAGAACAGAAAAACAACAGATAAAATTAATGCCACAAAGAACTGGTTTTTTGAAAAAAAAATAAATAAAATTGACAAGCCACTGGCTAGGCTCACCAAAGGGCAAAGAGAAAAATCTTATATTTCCAGAACATGGGATGGTAGGGGAGAGATCACAACTGATACTGCAGAAATACAAACAATCATAAGAGATTATTATGAAAGACTCTATGCCAACAAATTTCACAATCTAGAGATAATGGACTAATTTCTAGAAACATATAGTTTACCTAAACTCAACCAAGTAGATTTGGATAACCTAAACAGACCAGTCAACAGTACAGAACTTGAAACAACTACCCACAACCTGCCTGAAAGCAAAAGTCCAGGACCAGATGGTTTTACCACTGAGATCTACCAGTCATTTAAAGAAGAACTAATTCCCATCCTCCTCAAACTATTACAGAAAATTGAAGAAGAGGCAGTACTACCGAACTCATTCTATGAAGCTAATATCTACCTAATACCAAAACCTGGGAAAGACAATACCAAAAAGGGAAACTATAGGCCAATTGCACTGATGAATACTGATGCAAAAATCTTAAATAAAATGTTAGCTAACAGAATACAACAATGCATTAAAAAGATTGTTTACCCTGACCAAGTGGGATTCATCCCAGGGGCACAAGGATGGTTCAACATATGTAAATCAATCAATGCAATCCTGCACATAAACCAAACAAAGGATAAAAACCACATGATTATCTCAATAAACCAAACAAAGAATAAAAACCACATTATTATTTCAATTGATGCATAAAAAACATTTGAGAAGATACAACACCCATTTATGATAAAAACACTGAATAAAATGGGAATTGAAGGAACATACCTCATCAGAATATATGACAATTCCACCTATAAGTGAGGTCATAAGTTTCCTGATTCTTTCAGTCTGACTTATTTCGCTTAATAAGATGGTCGGTAGGTCCATTCATGTCACAAGTGACTATATTTCATCTTTTCTTATTGCTGAGTAGTATTCCATTGTGTAAATGTACCACAACTTCTTGAAACTATCTAATTGTTATCAATCAATGTCACCCCATTAAAGTTAACAATAAAAAAAATATATATATGACAAACCCTCAGCAAATATTATATTGAATAGGGAAAGCCTGAAGCCTATTTTTCTAAAATCAGGAATAAGACAGGGATGCCCCCTGGCCCCAATGCTGTTCAACATAGTTCTGGAAGTTCTAGCCAGAGCAATCAGACAAGAGAAAGAATAAAAGGTATGAGAATTGGGAGAGAAGAAGTTAAACTGTCACTTTTTGCAGATGACATGATCCTGTATATAGAAAACTCTAAAGACTCTATCAGAAATCTATTACAAATAATAGACAAATACAGGAAAGTCTCAGGCTAAAAAATCAATGTCCCAAAATCAACGGCATTTTTGTACGCCAACAATGAAACTTCAGAAAGAGAGATGAGAAGATCCATTCCCTTTGCCATTGCAAACAAAATAATGAAATACCTAGGAATACATCTAACAAAGAACGTGAAGGACTTATACACTGAAAACTATAAGACACTCTTAAAAGAAATTAAAGAGGACACAAAGAAATGGAAAGACATTCCATGTTCATGGATTGGAAGAATCAATATAGTGAAAATGTCCATACTCCCCCAAGCAATATGCAGATTCAATGCCATTCCCATCAAAATCCCTCAGACATTCTTTCAAGAAATAGATAAAAAATCATCAAATTTGTATGGAACCACAAAAGACCATGAATCGCAAAAGCTATCCTAAAAAAAAAGGATAAAGCTGGGGGACACCTCATTGCCTGACTTGTATCTACATTACAAAGCCTCAGTAATCAAAGCAGCTTGGTACTGTCAGAAAAACAGACACACAGACCAATGGAACAGAATTGAAAACCCAGAAATAAACCCACAAATATATGGACAGATTATTTTGACAAAGGATTGAAAAATATACAGTGGGGAAAAGAAAACCCCTTCAGTAAATGGTGCTGGAAATATTGGAAAACGACATGCAAAAGGCTGAATGTGAACTGCGATCTCTCATCATATACTAAAATTAACTCAAAATGGATTAAAGACTTCCAAATAAGAAAGGAAACAATAAATTACATAGAAGAAAACATTGGCACTAAACATATAGACTTGGGGTTCAGGGATGACTTTATGAATCTGACCTCAGTGGCAAGGGAAGTAAAAGCACAATTAAATGAATGGGACCTTATCAAGCTAAAAAGCTTTTGCACTGCAAAGGAAACCATCAACAAAGCAAAGAGGCAACCAACCAACTGGGAGAAAATATTTGCAAACAATGCCTCTGATAAGGGGCTAATATCAAAAATATACAAAGAACTTGTACAACTCAATAAGAAAAAAACAAGTAATCCAATTAAAAATATAGGCAGATGACCTTAACAGACACTTCTCTCATGAAGACATATATATGGCCAACAGATATATGAAAAAATGCTCCACTTCACTAGCAATTAGGGAGATGCAAATAAAAACCACAATGAGATACCATCTTACACCTGTTAGAATTGCTAGAATCAACAAGACAAGGGATATCAAGTGCTGGAGGGGCTGTGGACAAAAAGGAACCCTCATACACTGCTGGTGGGAATGTAAACTGGTACAACCACTATGGAAGGCTGTATGGAGATTCCTCAAAAAATTAGGAATGGAATTACCATATGACCCAGCAATTCTTCTACTGGGTATCTAACCAAAAAAACCTGAAAACCTTGATCTTTAATGATGTTTGTACCCACATGTTCATCGCAGCACTGTTCACAGTGGCCAGAACATGGAAACAACCAAAATGCCCTTTGATAGACGACTGGATAAAGAAGATGTGGTACATTTACACAATGGAATACTACTCAGCGATAAGAAATCATGAAATACAGTCATTTGTGACAACATGGATGGACCTAGAGACCATCTCATTAAGCAAAATAAGTCAGACTGAAAGAATCAGGAAACATATGACCTCAGTTGTAGGTGGAATATAAAACTGAATGTAACAAAGACACAGAGACCTATGGACACACTCAATAGCTGGGTGATTGCCTGAGGGA
>PVKE010033342.1:0-17985 GCA_004027555.1 Craseonycteris thonglongyai
TCCACCTTATGTACTCTGGCTTGGGAGGTCTTTGCTACCAGTCTCTCCCTCTTCATTAGAATCCCCTGCTATTTCTTCTTGCTAATTCTAGGCTTCCATAATTTCATGAAAAAGGAATAGGCGGTAGTGACTAAGGTTTCTTCATCTTTTTCATGGGTTACTGTGAGGATGCATACAAAACGATTAGTGTAGTGGTTGGCACATATTAAATGGAGATGTCATGAAGTTCTGTTTCCATGAACTTTTTACACCACCCAGCTCAGAGTGCTAACACCTTCAGTGTTGTTTTGAATTCGCCTTTAGTTGTTTTATTGAACTAAAACGTGTTTCTCCCACAAGACGAGGTGAGATCATTCCCAGATTGTGCTGACTGACCAGATGCTTGCCTCGAGTTCCCTTGCTTTTCTCACATGGGGTGCTGGGAACGTGATAACAGTTACATTTGTACCTCACAGGGGGACTCTAAAAAGCTTTCTATGAGCCGTACTTGGTCTACCTGAGGTTTGGAGCCTACATTGTTAACAGGTGACAGTTTCCTGCCAAGTGTCATATTAGTAGGCTTAATCCAATTAGTGATTGCTGTTGAGTGGAAAAATCATTATAGCACTTTTAGTCCTTTGAATTTGATTCCACTGATACTACTTCATGAAAATTGAGGTGATTACAAAAAAAGAAAGTGGTATGACTAATATCCTTATGCTCCTTGCCTACATTTTTGTCATATCCGATAGATACAGAGTAAGCATGGGACCTGTCTATGTTGTCATCAATCAGAAGTTCGGTTGGTAGCACACATATGAGTTTCTGATAGTGTGGATCCTGACTGAAACATCTTAGACTCTTGTATTTCTGTGTGAGTTTATAAACACCAGTAAGGATTAATAACAGGAATGAGGAATTCCCAAGACTGAGAAGTCTAACAGTAAATCCAAATAATGAGGTCCTAGGTGAGAATAAAATATAATTTGCCTGAAGTTGTACTACTAAACTAGTAGTAACATTAGCACCAAGACTCAGTTTTCCTGGCCCAAATTATCTAAATGTGTTTTTCTGCCCTAGTGGTGGGATGATTGACTTCAGGTACAATGACAAGAGACATTTTGTAAGTGACAGGCTTGCCTGATGTTGCCTTTTCCCTAAAGTCAAGATGCATTACCTGTAGTTCATGTGCTATGGCAAAGACTTGATTCCTTTTAGAGTTATAGTAATAGGTCACCATGTCAGTGATACACCGATGTCGAAATGGAGAACTTGATGTAAATGCTGATTCTGGAGTTTCCAACCCAGGCATTTAGGTGTAGTAGACTGCAGGCGGGACCCAGGAATTTACAATTTAAAGATCCCCCGTTGTTTTTCATGTAAATTCTCTACACTTTGAAAACATCCACTCCACGAACTTTGTGGCAGTTTCATTGCCAGGCATGTGAGAAACACAAAAATGCGTGCTTCTCGTGTTGCTGCCCTTTAACCAAATTCCTCACCGAGTCTTACAAACCATATAACCTTTTACGCCTTAGTCTCATTTGAGAATTTCTGTTTGAGCCCCAGAATTTCTTTATGTTTTGCTTTTTTATAGATAGAGCTGGACAATGGATGTTTATTGAATTTGTAATATGGGTTTGACTGTATACCATGATTTTACATGTGCTTTGTTTAATGGATTTAATGCTCACTTCAGTACTATGAGACTGGTGCTGCCATCTCTGTTTGACAGATCTGGAAACAAATTCATAGAAGTCATGGATTTGTCCAAGTTCACTCAAATAATGAATCAGAGAATTGGGATTCAGATCCGGTCTTTCATTCTTTAAAGTTCATGCCCGTTCCATGATGAAGAATGCTCATCTCCCTCTTCCTCCATCCAGACTCTTACTCACCCAAAGCCAAGTTATCAACTTCAAGGACATTAGTGGGCTCCAGATTTAAGGAGTGAATAATATGTTATCTGGTCAAGTTGAGATTTTTCTTAGACACTAACAGCAGTTGCCTAAGATTGGTTAGTGAAATATTAAGGACGGGTTTTCATGGTCCTACTTCTGTAATAAAGATTTCTTCCTCCCCCAATCCCACAGCCTGCCATGATGTTTCTCTATTTTGCTGGCCTTGTCTGAGGCCACCAGTGACCAAGTATTTAACAAGACCTGATCCTCATCATCAAAGGGTTTACAATCTAATTGAATGGATGAAATTAACTGTGGAATCACCCAGAACATTTCCCATTTCCCTCTCCATTATGAGGGAAGAAGAGTGATACACTAGATTATTTTAAAGGCATTTTGCTAGGACATTAATTAATAGCATTACCATGAAAAACATAATAAAGGGATGCCAGGATAGCTCAACTGGTGGCCTTACCTCCACCTGTGTGGAATGGAACCATTTCACAACTAATGATGTACAACTATGGACACTGCTCTGGGCTCTCTCTCTCACCTTCTCTCAAACAATAAAATAAATCTTTAAGAAAAATAATGGAAAACTTTTTTTTTATTTCTAAAGTTTTCTTATTAGTACATTAGTTAAGTAAAAAAATGTAATTTATAGGAAAATGTTAAGTAAATGATAGTCAAGGCTTTTATGGTTGTGAGTCAAATTGGAAGGGAGCCAACCTGTGGTAGCTGTCAGAGATGAGAAAGAATGACTGATATTACGAATGATTGAGATTTGAGAAATGCTGAAGAATTGTGTACTGACTGTGCAAGGAATAGAAAAAGAACAATGTCACAGACATCTGAACAAATGTGTCTAATTGTACCTGAGCGGATTTTTCAAACTATCCAGCATTTTCCAGATTAAGAACCACTGATTTATAGAACTAATTGCTGTCTGAGTCCTAGCCTTCAAGTAGTGTAGGAGTTCTGTGATATTCTTGTTTATCATCAGATCAATAATTCAAGTTGCCTCCCTAGAAAAGTTGAGCTGAGGCCAGGTCTTGAAAACATACCATATTTTGAATATGAATGTAGTAAAGAGAGGGTATTTCAGGCAGGAGACTGGCAGAACTGTAGGCATAGAGGAAATAATATATTTGGAGCATTGTAAAGTATAAGTAGAGTGGTTTGATTATATACTAGTTGGCTATTGCCACAATAATGATATATCACAAACCATTTCAAAACTCAAAATGACTTAAAAATCATTTATTCTGAAGGACCTGTGGGTTGGCTGGGGTGGCTCTGCTTCATAATGTGAGTCTGCTAGTGTGTCTACCCCAGGATCTCTCATCCTCCTTGGGACATCAGGAGAGCTGATACATGTTACTTTCAGGGCAAAGGAAAGTGCAGGCGAAGCCAAACATACATTCACACACATTTCAAGCTCTGGTTACATCATATCTGTCAGTATCCACTGGTGAGACAAATTCGCATGGATGAGAACAAAATTAAAGGGCAAGGCAATACATTCCTCCTTTAACAGGAGTTATGAAAAACTTACAAGGCAAAGGGGGTGGATTCAGAGAGGCATGGAGAATTGGGACCAATAATGTGGTCTATGATCAACTTAAACAGGTAGTTGTAATGGGATATAAAATCAGAATGATGATGAATATTATAGGTAATGTTGAATAAATAGTAAGTGCTCTATGAACCATAGGTGTTTAACAGTGTTACTTGAATGTGTACAAATGAAAGAACTGGAAGTCAGTGTTCTTAGATTTAACTTAACAGTGTAGTTTCTTGACTACAAGAGTGGTGTGAAGAACATCGTTTTTTTGAAAAGTGAATTTAATGTCCAGTCTGTCTCATGAACTGCTCAGTGCTGTTGCAATAACCCAGCTGCTCTTTGTTACCTATCACACTATCTGAGATCTCTCCTACACAGTGAATTCTGCTGTGTCCTACCATTGATCCTTCAGCCCCTTTAGTTCTTGATCTTATATATGAGTTTGGGTTTTTCGGTATTCACATTTTTTGCAATGGTGTTGTTACTAAGAACTAAATATTCTATGAATGCATGTTTTTATAATCTGCTAAAGCTCTCTTTTGGTATTCAACTTTAGGAATTTGGCTTTATTATGTATGTATGCATGTATGTACATACGTATGTATGTATGTTCTGGCTTACTGCTTCCTTCTTCAGCTCGGTTGTGGAGGAAAACTTTCTGAATTTTCACCTTCCTTACCTATAGTCAGGCTCCTGCTGCTCATTCTCTGTTACTTCATCAACATTTAAAAGTAAGGATAGAACCAGAATAGAACTGTTGGGACTTATCATACCCCAAATCCTGCTGACTTTAAGATTTCTTGAAATTGATAGTTTTATATTTTAACCTTTGGGTAGTTCAGATTATACTCTTCTTCTTCATCAAAATCTCATGTATGTTTTCTTAAACATTTTTTAATTTTTGGCAAATTAAAATTAGTATTTCTCTAGTTAATCTCATATTGTGTGGCTGTTCCATAGATTTGTTTCCTTATTTTATCTGTCTCTATTTCATGGGGATAGAATATAATTTTTCTTGAAAGGATACTCAGTTTTGATTATCAATACATTATGATTTCCTAGCTGATTTTTGCAGAAGGATGCGAGAAGACAATTTGGGTAATTCTTTAAATGTCAAATTTTAAGATAAATGTAACTGTTAAGGGTTCCTTAGATCTATATAACAAAGCTGTTCAACAAATCTTTCCTTAAAAGGAACCCAAATTTAAAGACTAAACTTGTTTCTCACCGTCTTTGCTTTCTGATTTCAAGTTTTTTCTTTAAATAAAATAATAATAAAAGAATTTTATCATGTTTCCTTAAAATATTGATAATTGATTTAAGTTGCTTAGTTTGTATTAGATATTATGAAAGTAGGTAAAGGTATCTTACTAGAAGTTTCTGTAGAATAAGGTACAAGTTTCCATGAAGGATACTATAAATTACTTAGAGATGAGATACTGAAAAACCACACTTTGTGTGTGAACTCAATTTTTATTCACAATGTATTGAGTGATGACAGTTATGCAAAATTTCTTTATATCTTTTCTATTACTAGTTTTGGATAAATGAAGAGTAATCTTTATTTCTGTCTCTAGGACCAAATTGGTTCTTAGGCTTTAGTACTGTTTGTTTATCTATTAGCCATAGTTACCTAATCCACCCAAATTCCTAGACACAATGTGACTGCATTAAATTTGACTTAAAGAGAAGACTCAGTGAGTAGCCTTTTATTTCCTTCCAGGAACCACATTTTGCAAGTTGTTTCAGTTAAGGGTGGTCTTATCCCATCACACCTTGCAGCTGGAATATATGAAAGTATTTGTGCAACAATTTAGGACAGGAGTGAACAAGGTTTTCCCGTAAAGGTCCTGACAATAAATTTTTTAGACTTCATAGTCCATATCATCTGGATAGTGACTAGTCAAGTCTGGCACAGTAGTGGGAATATATGCAAACACATGGGTGTAGTTGTGTTCCAATAAAACTTTATTCACAAAAAGAGGTAGCTGACTGGAGGAGGACTGGGCCTAGTCTGAAGGTCATATTTTGTCCACAGTTTGCAGACGGATGACTAGGAGACAATGGCATTGCCCAGTAAGCATTGGGCAACATTATTTTGCTTTCTTTATAGAATGAAATTAACCTGTGTTGCATAGTCTCTAATTTATGTCCTATCATCTGGAAGAAAAACAAAATCAGTGGTTGTTTCCAAAGCCGACTTTACAGTAGATGCTTTATTGTTGTGCAAATTAGGAGCTGTTAATTGGAAAGCAGATTTTTAGATGACTGAAATGCATTCTGATCTGGAATTACTAATTTGTGCCTGATTCTGTTTACCACACTGTTGCTCATGGTTCCTATTAAAGCATTTATGTGGAGGTTCTTTTTTGACCTCTGCATAATTTCTGAGCAGTCAGAGAAAATACTTTAAAACCAAGAGAAGACAGTTTTCCTTTCTGTGGAAGAGAAATGAATTGGCAAATAATGTAGAAATAAATCTTCTATTTTTTAAAAAAAGATTTATTTATTGTTTTTAACAGAGAGATACAGAGACAGAGACAGAGAGAAGGGGGAGGGCCCCGATGTCTCCATAGTTGCACATCACTGGTTTTTCCACATAGTTTTATTCCACAGGTGGGCACGGGGCTGCACAGGGCAGGAACTGGGCCGGGGTCTCACCCCGGTGAGAACTGAACTGGGGGCACTCCCCAGTTCAGCACATGGGTCCACACAGGCCGGGGCCGGGATTCTATCCTCGGTCCCTGGGGCTGCAAAGTGAGCGCCTAACCCACGGAGCCATCCCGGCTTCCCCAAAATCTTCTATTTTTATTTATTTGAGCTGTTTATAGTTTAATTTAGAAGGGAGATTTTTGTTCTTCTTCTGGCTGAATGACAAGCACCCTGGTCTAGTCCTTCCTTTGTATTTTGTTTCAGAAGCTTTCTGCCTGTGATTTCTGCATTTCCTTTTATTTGTCTCCAGTATGTTTCCAGTCCCTATGCAGGCAAGGCTTAGGCATCACTGTCTTGGTCAGGTCATTGGAAGCCCCATTGGAAATCTGTGGATATAAAAATGATCAGAACTATAAATAATTTTTATAATCTTGTATTTGAGCCAAACGGATGACAATTGCCTATACCCAATGCTTCTGAGAGTAAGAGTTTGCTATTTCTTTTATGCATTTGGAATTAAGGAGGAAATTTAAGGATGATTACATGAAGGTGGGCAAAAGCAAGGTGGGGATTGAATTACAGGGTAGTTAAGATTGTGTACCCTCTGGAGGAGGGTTACGCCTTCAAAGGGTATATTACTTTTGGCATTTCAAAGATTTGTTAACCTAGATGCTCAAGAAGAGTGGGCAGGGCTTGCTTAAAAACCTTTCACGGGGATGCCAGATGGCTCAGTGGGTTATGCACTCATCTTGTAGCCCTGGGGTCTAAGGATGGAATCTTGGCCCAGCCCTGACCTTTGTGAACTCATGTGCAGAATTGGGGTGTGCTTCCCATGTGGGAGGCCCCCAGTTCGATTTTCTCCCACTGGTTTGGTTCCTGGCTAGGCCTCTGGCTTGAGGGGGCATGACTCTCATGCAGGAGGCTAGTGGTTAGGCTCCCACTCATGGAGGCATGCCTTCCATGCAGGAGTGCCCCCCCCACCCAGCCCAGTTCCCACCCTGCACAAGCCCCCCACCCACCTGTGTGGAATGAAACCTTTTGAAGACTGACGATGTACAACTATGGAGACTGCTCTGGGCCCTCCCCATCCTCTCTTTCTCTCTCTCTCTCTCTCTCTCTCTCTCTCTCTCTCTCTCTGTCAAAAACAATAAAAATAAATCTTTAAATACAAAAAATCCCAAAAAACTTTCACTAAAGAAGTTACATGCTGCGGCATGACTACCCACCATGACCTTCCCAGTTAGAATTTATAATTAGATCACCCAGTGAGGTTACTTTTCATAGAGACCCCTTTTCATCCACAAATCTTTTGTCTAAGTCTCTATCTCTTTTAAAGAAATCCTCCTACATGGTTTCTCCTAATAATCAAACACGTTACATGAAAAAATTCTCTGCTTAGGAAACTGCACTTTTTTAATAAAACCTGAAACAAGCCTCATTCTTTTTATCTCACCATTTATTTATTTATTTATTTATTTATTTATTTATTTATTTATTCATTTATTTATTTATTTTTAGATTGTATTTTATTGTTTGAGAGGCGGGAGAGAGCGCGATAGCGAGAGAGGAGAGCCCAGAGCAGTCTGCATAACTGTACGTCGTTAGTTGTGGTATGGTTTTATTCCACACACGGTGATGTGGGGCAGCACAATGTGGGGACTGCACTGGGGGTCTCCATCACCACCATCTCAGCGGTTACCAGTTATTCCGCAGCTCAGCAGATGGGTTTGCACACGCTGGGATAGGATACCCGGACTTTGCGCTCGACTTGCTGAGATATCCCAGGGTCCCCTATCTCACCCATTACAGGCAGTTAGCAGCATGTCGGAGAAGCTTCTTTCTAAGTGAGGACACACTTGCAGTGCCTGCACTTATCTAGTAAATCGAGTCCAGGAGTCCTTGGTGAGCTGAAGATTCTCTCCAAGGTAACATTTCAAGATTTGGACCGGTTTTAGACCCTTGAAACCTAATTTATTAGTCATCATAGAGATGCTGCTGGCTTTTATTTGATCTATGGGGATAAGTAAGAATTTTATATTATATTTATGGGGAAGAACTGAAGAACTAGCACAAGGTGAAAGTTGTCAGGTGAATCTATTCAGGGGATATTTCTTGAAAGAAGAAAAGTAGCTGCTATTCATGCGTAAGTGCCAGGACTGTGTGATTCAGAGGTAGGTGTGGCGGAAACTGATTCCAACACCAACCTCAGGCTTTTTACCTACATCACAGCACATAAGCGGTGCATGTCCACTTAAGGGAAGAGCTGGGTAATTGCACCACTTCTTTTTCGGTCTCCGAACTCTATAGTTAGTAAAAAGTTTACATTTTTGTGATTTTCGAGAAAGAAAATATCTCACTTGTTTTGTTGACATTTGCTCCTTTGGTTTTTCTCAATTGTGGCAAGCTGAAATGTTCTCACTTTCTTGACAGAATCACAACAAAATTGCAGAAACCTCAGATCTTTGTTTAAATAAGAGGAACTGCAACACCTTAAATTATCATTGTTATTTCTTTTCTCCCAGGGCACCCGTGGTCTGATTTCCACATGTTTGGTTCGTCTGTGGGAATAATAGCTAAAATTTTAATCGTGCCTCTATGGGCTAGGCATTTTTCTAATACATTTATTGGCTCATTTAATTGTCACAACAACCCTACAAAAGTAGGTGCTACCATTATCCCAAGGTAACAGATGAGAACACAGGGAAACTGAGAAATGAACTTGTTACCCAAGGGCAACCGAGTTCAGGCTTGTGCTGCCTGCGCTGCTCAGACAATAGACCGGCACAAGAGTTGGGTTATAGAATAAGCGTTTATTGTCAGAGTGCTGGTGACCCGAGAAGGAAGCGAGTGTCCCCCCCTTAAAAACTCCCCTTCTCAGTCTGGTTAGGGGTTTTTAAAGGGAAATCTTGGCATTCTTCAGGGGCCGCGTGATGGTTCCGGGGGAGTCCGTTCAGCTTCATGGAGCCTGCGGTCTTTCTTTAGCTAACTAGTCATTTTGATAATGTTATCAACCCAGGAACAGAACAGCCTGCTATGTCAAGGGCCATTATCTAAAAGCAGGAGGCAGGGGACATTCTGTGAATCAGGATGGGAACAATCTGGTAGTTTAAGACTAGGGAAAAGGAGGCTAGAGACTCCATAAGGCCCATAATATGGGGGCTTTTATGTCCAGCCCCACTTCAAACTTCTCCATTAACTAGGTACAACTTCTAAATGGAAGAGATGAAATTCAGACTCCAGGGTCTGTGCTCTTAAGGAAACAGGTTCCACTAAGCTGTGCAGTCAGCTAGGGTCCACCCAGGGGATAAAAACTGTACCAGTTATTTTAGAAAGGGGCTTAGTATAATGAATGATAACTACATATCAATATTGAAGAAATAAAAAAGGCAAAATGAGAACATGAAGGTGTCACCAAGGAAGCATCTTCTGGAAGCAACTATCACCTTGAGTTGGAACAAAAGGGTGAGGCTGAAGGTATTAACGTGGAGGAGCTTGGGGGAGGGGCTGCCCAGAGCTGCAGCCCTGCTCTCTGAAGGGTGGGTATTGCTTAGCTGGTGCCTGCAGTATGTCGGGACTGTCCTGTGAGTGTCCAGGGAGGGAGGGCGGCCAGCTAGTCCAGATACCCGGGGTGCCGTAACAATATTTCTTCAGATGTTGAAAACTTGCTAGATGGAACCAAATGCTGCTGCTGGCAGAAAACGCTGCTGTTGGATGAAAGAGTCATGACTAGGATCACACAGACAAGAGGAAACCCAAAGCAAACAGACAGCGATGATGAAAACCTGTCTTCATTCTGAACCTTGGGGTTGTCCTCCTACACCCTTATGGGTGGAGTCTAACCAGGAGCAGCCAGCAAGGTAGGCGTGTGGCTTCTAGAGTCCCAGCTCAACAAAGCAGAGTGGGTTCGACTCAAAGCATAGTTTTCTTCCTTTTTTTTTTTAAGATTTATTTTTTGTTGTTTGAGAGAAGGTAAGAGAGAATGATTGAGCAAAAGAGAAAGAGAAAAGGGGGAGGGCCCAGAGCAGTCTCCATAGTTGTACATTATTAGTGGTGACATGGTTTTGTTCCTTACAGGTGGATGTGGGGCCATGCTGGAAGCCAAACTAGGGGCCTCCCGCATGGGAGGTGAGAACCTTTGCTGCCATCCTAGTGGTTGCCAGTTGTACCACAGTTCAGCATATGGGGTTGCACCAGCCAGGGCTGGGAATTGAACCCTGGACCTTATGATTGAAAGGCAAACACTCAACCACTGAGCTATCCTGGCATCCCCTCAAAGCACAATTTTCAAGTAGAGAAATCTTTTCAAGATTTAGAGGGAACTACTCAGCAATAAGAAAAGATGAGGGGAAGCCGGGATGGCTCAGTGGGTTAAGCGCTCACTTTGCAGCGCCAGGGACAGAGGTTCGAATCCCGACCCCGGCCCATGTGGACCCATATGCTGAACTGGGGAGTTCCCCCAGTTCAGTTCTCTCTTTGTCTCTGTATGTCTCTCTCTGTCAAGAACAATAGGATAAATAAATAAATAAATCTTTAAAAAAAGAAAAGAAAAGACGAAATACAGCGATTTGTGACAACATGGATAGACCTTGAAAACACCTTATTAAGTGAAATAAATCAGACTGAAAGAATCAAGAAACATATGACCTCACTTATAGGTGGAATATAAATCTGAAAGTAACAAAGAACCAAAAACTCATGGACACAGTCAATAGTTTAGTATTATCTGAGGGTAAGGGGGGAATTGGGTGGGAGAGATGGGTGGGGGAGAGTAGGGAGGGGGAATCAAATGTACGGTGATGGAAAGTGAGCTAATTCTGGGTGGTGAGCACATAAAGCAATGTATAGACTAGTATAGAATTGTACACTTGGAAACAATGTAATTTGTGTCAATCAATGTCAACCCAATAAACTTAACAATTAAAAAAAAAAGATTTAGAGGAAAAAAAGTGTGCTACTGGGGAATTTTATTTGGTTACTTCTGTATGGTGAAATCTTACATGCTTTTTATGAATAGGGTCCGCCTCTTTCATTAAATTACAAATTCTCTCAAACACTGCCTGACCTTTATCAAGGGCCAGCATAGTACAATGCACAGTGCAGGTGCATAATAAATTATATTGCTGAAATGATGTCAGAATGATTTCAGTATAGATTTCCCTTTTAAAAAATCATTTTTATAGGTTTCAGAACATCTGTTCCCAGGGTCCATTGAACAAATAAAGCTTGAGAATAAGTACATTATTCACAGTGAGGGCTTGTTACATTCCAGGGATTGTGCAAGAGAGCGCCAGTGTTTGCAGAAGAGTTTATAAAGATTGAAATAATATCCACTCTCTCTCCCCTAGTGAGATGGTCATTAATTAAGGAAATGGAGGCATTGATCTGTTTGATAGCAATTCCATCAGCTAAGCCATGGCCTGTAAAAAGGCAGGTTGAGATTTTCCTTCGTATTTCAAGGGCATTTCCCAGTTGGATGGCAGCATTCTGATTGCCCACGTTCCTGTCAAAGGATAATGGCTGTCACTGGTGGGAACAGCACCGACCTGACCCAATAGCTGTTCTTTCATTTTCGTAATGTGATTAGAATCGGGTTTGTGGTGTGTGTTGAAGAGGATTAGGACATCAGTGCTGTCTCTGAACAACGGTGACAAATGGTATGAAGGAAGGTAAAAAAAATAGCTCCATTAGTCTGAAACAAAAGAAGAAAAACATCTGTATTTCCATTTCTAAGTTTCTTCTTTGAGACTCACAGATGGGAGGAATAGTTGTTTGTGTGTTCTTACACGTTAGCCCTCAGTACGTTTTCCACATTTAGTGTAGGCAATGCAGGAAAGAGGCAGTAGCACCATACTAAACCAGGGGGCTTGAGTGTGAGCTCCTGGAATGCAGGACTGCTGTGTGATCTGGCTAAGTCATTCGGCTTCGGTGGCCTCCATTTTTCTCTTTTGTAAAATGAAGAGATTGGTTATAATCAACACCCACATTTCCTCCCTCAGTCCTTCAATCTCTTCCCTTTTGTTATTTTTTTTTTTTTAGCATGCTAACACGTATTGTTTTAAATGAGTCAAGTGAGAAGAGACCCTTACTTTTGCAAGACCTGTGTCTGTGGTTCTGAGAAAAAGTACAGGGCATCCCCAAAAGAGAACTCGTTTTTCTACAAAATGATTTATGATAGATTTTGCTAAAGTGAAGGTTACCAGTTGTACTGATGAGTGACTTTTAATTAAATTGAAATCATATGCTTTCTAAATGATGTCGATTTTTAAAAAAGATTTATTTTATTGTTTTTGACAGAGACAGAGAGACAGAGAGAAGGGAGGGGGAGGGCCCAGAACAGTCTTCATTGTTGTACTTCATCAGTTTTCAGCACCGTTTCCTTCTACACAGGTGGGTGGGGGCTATGAAGGGTGGAAACTGGTCTGGGGGCCTCCTGCATGGGAGACACACCCCCTGAAGCCAGGGGCTGAATGAGTGTCGGGGGGGGGGGGCAAGAACCAAACTGGGGGCCTCCTGTGTGGGCAGCAAACGTCAGTTCGGCATATGGGTCTGCATGGGCCGGTGCCAGGATTCAAGCCTCAGTCCCTGAGCCTGCAAAGTGGGATTCGATCCTTGGTACCTGGGGCTGAAAATTGAGCACTTAATGCGCTGACCCATCCCAGCTCCCCTAAATGATTTAGATCTTTGCCTTAGATTCTAATTTTTGAGATGGAAATTTGAACTCCTTTAGTGTTATGGAGATTTGTGAGTTTCTTCATTCTTATTAATATAATTTAAAAAAAAATCCATATGCAATATGAAGTAAATACGTGTAAAATCCTCAAATGGAAACCTCAGATAGAGCTTTTTTTTTTAAATTTTGGTATTAGCACCAATTTTTACTTATGCTTAAGAGTTAATCACAAAATAATTTTATTATTCTCTTGAACCAGACCAGTGGTCTGTCTTCTTTTAACCCATACATCCATCTGTCTGTCACCTTTTAGTCTGTCCATCTCAGGTAAGGTGACCAGATTTTAACATTGGTAAAGTGGGACACCATTGACCGGGGGGGGAGGGGGTTCTTGATTAAAAATTTGGTCTACCTCACGCCGTTCCCTAGCTTGTCGTGCATTCTTTCCAGAAATTGAGACTTTTTAAAAATGCCGCAGGACACGGGACAAATTGTTAAAATTCGGGACTATCCCGCCAAAAGCGGCACGTCTGGTCACCTTACTATCTGTTCATCCATCTGACCATTTGTCCGGCCATCTGTCCGTTCATCCATCCATCCATCCATGCATCCATCCATCCATCCATCCATCCAACCATCCATCCATCCATCCATCCATCTATCCATCCTGAGGACTTGCATATGGCAGGATCACCCAAAGGTGTTGTAACAGAATGCTTTCTCTCTCAATCTGTGCTCTCTAATGTTATAAATAAACTGTCCAGAAATCACTTGTTTATTTTTATATTCTCTATAGTTTGACTAAGGATATACTTGTATTCCACTTTAGGCTCTTTCATATCTTAGTATTTATCTCAGGAAAACTAATCAACCTTCCTGAAACTCAGTTTCAGTCTGTGAAATTGAGATCCTACTTCCCATCTCACAGGATTGTTGTCAGACTCAAAAGTGATAGAAGATGTAAAAGTCATAGTGCTGTGTCTGTCCTCTGGTTTTTAAACTATTTCTTGCTTACTATATAGTTCATAAAGACAGGGTAGCCTTCTAGTACCATATCTGGGCTTTGATGAGTATGTTGGTTTTTTAGAAGTATCTGAAATTGTTTAATGTAAACAAAAGAGACTTATTGTAAGGATATTGGGAGCTCTCATACTTGCTTGGTAGGATAGAGAAATTCATCTAAAGAAGAGACTGGAAACAAGGAAATTCCTAATGGCTAGGATATAGGATGGAAGGAATAGTCTCAAAGTAGGAATGGTTGAATGGATAAACCTAACCACCACTTCTTCTACCCTCTTATCTATCTCTCAAAACTCAGAGTTGAAGGAGAAGAGAGGTCTGATTAAATGAGCTTAAGTCACATGACTTCTTTTGCTCTATGGGGCATGATGAAAGGATGACCCCATTCTCTCTGATTTTGTAATAGGAGGGAAGTTCCTGGAAGTCCTCCTTCCATCACAGTACACATACTAATGATGAAGGATTTGAAACTCACTATAAGGAACCCCAGGTAACAGTGGGAAGGGGAAATGGATGCTTTGTGGCCAATAAAATAACAAATGTCAATGACAATGAGAATAGGCATGTTCACACAACCCCAACATGTTTTTATAGACTCTGAATCCATCAGTTTTGTCTTTATCTTGGTAAACTTAAGGGCCTTGATTGATTTTAGTTTGTTCTATTAAGATAGCCTTTTTTGTCTCTTAGGATGTTTTAATTGCTCATCTGTGGGTCTTCTCCAGTTCTTGTTAAGTCTTTATTGACTTAAGTTTTGGTTAAGTTTTGGTAACCAGAGCTGCACAGTGTCTTGTGTAATAATGTAATATGGTTGGTTTCAAAGAGAGGATATTGTAAGTCAACATTAATGTTACCGTATTTTCCGTCGTATAAGACGACCCCCTAATTTTACAGTTAAAACATAGGTTTAGGCCTATATTCGCTGTATAAGACTACAGCCTCGGAAGTGGGGGGTAGTCTTATACAGAGAATGTAGGCATAAACCTATGTTTTAACTGTAAAATTAGGGGGTCATCTTATACGCCCGGTCGTCTTATATGCCAGAAAATACGGTATTTATTGGGGGGAGAGTCAGTTTCATTTTAATATCACTTGGATAATTAGCAGTGCAAACCCTGCCAGCACTGGGAGACACACCATTTTAGAAACAGAGGTATATGAATAAAAATTGTGTTAGTTTGGGAGAATGGGAAAAAAACAAAGACCCACATTTTTGTGTACCCCATCTATTCTTTTGAGTGTTAAACCTTTTGATTTGGGGTTTAGATCCATGTTGATTTGGTTGTCAATTCTGGTTTTCCAAATGTATGACCTTAGATAAGGCACTTTAATGTTGCTGAGTTTCAGTTTTATCAGTGAAATAGGAATAATAATGCCTACCTTAATAAGATTAAGTGTGATTTTATGTGATTATATTTATTAAGGTTTTAGCAGAATATCTGGTACATTGTAGAAATAGAATTAAAAGCCTCATTTTCTCATCCTTCTGCATCAAAGAGACAAAAGAATGTGAATTAATTGAAATCACTGGATCTGACTAGGGTTCGTCAAGGGGAGACTATGCAGAAGGGGTGAACCTGGAGCTGTTCTTTGAGGGAGAGAGGCAATGTGAGTTTGTGAAAGGAAAGCCAAGAACATGAACAGTAAGAGTCAATATATCTCAGAACTGGAAATCAGGAAGATTGACCAGTTTTTTTTCTGGTTATCAAGTAGCTGGTTAGAACAGGGTGGCAGATAACAGTGAGATAGCTGCTAAGGAAATGAGGTTTGATTTGGGAGGTTTCTGTGCCCAGGAGGCACAGAATCAAAGTAATACTTACGGTGATCAATTCCATCCATGACAACCTGGCTTATCTTAAAAAGTAGATTGACGAGTCTATTAAGCAATGAATACATTTCTTTCAAATTTCTGCCTATGTAATTTCACGTAGCATGTTGGATAAAGTGTGCTGACTCTGTTAGCTGTCACAGGCTCTTTGACTTATTTTCCAAATTGTCTACGTGCATTGTAACTCTGTGTCTATTCCAGGATTGCTTAATTTGGAGTCATATAATATTCATAATAGACTTCTCTAAACCACCCAATGTTCAGATAAAAAAAACTGAGTGTCTGAGAGAGGCATGAAGTGCCAAAGATTTAGGACTTTTGGAAGCAGTGTGCAGTAGAGAAAGCATGGATTTTCAATAGATTTCTTGCGCTTTACAAAATGCATAGACTTGGATATGTTATCTGACCTTTGAAGCCCCAGTTTCCTCTTTGCTGAGTAGGGTTGACAATACCTGCCTCAAAGAATGATTGTGAGGCTAAAATAAGAGAACACCCGGCAGAAGAGCTTAATAAATGTGAGTCTCTTTCCTTTTCTTTCTGGAAACGCTTTATGCTCTGGAATTGAAGGAAGGGGTTGTGCCCTCCCTTAGGGGAGGGACACAAGGGAAAGGGAAAGTCACAAAGGAATCTAAGGGTAGAAATTTGTTTTTTTCTTGGCTTTGGTTCTTTTTCTACAGTTGGTGTCATTTTGGGGAAGGAAGTGGACAGCTTTCCTTTCTGAGTCACTGTGTCTGGGGCTGGGACACTCCTCACTATTCTGGTAGAAATTCAGGCTGACATTTGAGGGTGAGGCAGATGGCTGTCATCTCCATTAAGAATAACTGTGCCCCAGTTCTTTATCCGCCACGCCACTCTGCAAATGTGTTCGGCTCCCATAGAAGGTTTATGTGTTGGCAGTTTGGGCAAAATGATTCCTTCCAGCTCGGACGTGTGGAGACTTTCCAATGGCCCTGCGGCTTTTTTCTCTCCTTCACTTACTTCACAGTCATGAGATGTACGTCCCCTAAGGCTACAAAGGCTGTTACCCAGAACTGGGGGAACTATTGATCTGGGGATTTTTTTCTCTAATTAAAAATTCTTTTGAAAAATTTTCTTAGCCAAAAAGAACCAGAAATGAAAGCAAAGCATAATATATTATAAGGCACAGTGGGCAGAGAACAGATGTGCAAATTAGAGAAACTGAATTTAGGGTTCAGAATTTCAACTCACCTGCTCTGAGGCCTCTGGCTCTAGGAGATTGACCATCTGATCCTGGATATTTCTAGGACCCATTCCAGCATCATCTTCTTGTGACACCATAAGAATATTCTTTTAATACTATATTTACAAACTATTACGAATACGTAGAAAAATCTAAAGTGTAATCTTGTACCCACTATTGAATCCCATCAAATTTTAACATATTGCTATCTTGCCATATACCTTTTTGAACTAAAGTTATAACCAGCATTAAAGTGTCTGCATACCCTTTGGGTTTTGTTTCTCCTCTTCTTTCTCTTGCATTTGATACTTATGATTTTCCTGCATGTTTTTATAATATTACTGTCTATCCATTACTGTCTGTCTGTCTGTCTCTCTATATAATGTAATATTGTTTGGCATGTTTTTCACTTTATAAAATGATATAATTGTGCATATATCCAATGGCCTTTTGCTTTTGTCACTCAACATAATGTTTTTGAGATTTGTCCATGTTCACATGCAAAGCTCTAATTTAATATATTTTTATTTATTTATTTATTTTTGACAGAGAGAGAGAGAGAGAGAGAGAGAGAGAGAGAGAGAGAGAGAGAGAGATACAGAAATACAGAGAGAACTGAACTGGGGGAACTCCCAGTTCAGCATATGGGTTCGTACGGGCCGGGGCCGGGATTCAATCCCCGATCCTCGGTGCTGCAAAGTGAGCGCCCAACCCACTGAGCCATCCCGGCTTCCCCCGAAGCTCTAATTTATACATTTTTAAATTGCTATATAGTAAGTAATCCACTGCATGAATAGTCCACAATGTAGTTATCCTTTTTTCTGTTGACTAGTGTTTACAATGACAAATAGTACTGGAATTAACTCTTATAACTCGAGCGGCGCCGCTGCGGTGCCCGGCTGATTTGAAGCGGCAACTTGAGCGGCGCCAATACAGCGCCCGGCTGGTTTGAAGTGTCAAATCATAACATGCAATCCTAAGAAACCGACAAAATGGGGTATCAGAGTTTATACTCTAGCTGACTCGAAGACTGGCTACATTTGCTGCATTTTGCCATATTATGGATCACTCACAACAGAGCTCTTGGTCAGACCCGATTTACCTGTTTCATCAAGAATTCCGATACACTTATACAAAATGTTGTTGGAGAAAATTCCAGGTGCTCAGGGG